>RCUC01122857.1:0-113115 GCA_003697995.1 Taxidea taxus jeffersonii
AGAGAGAGAGAGGGGGAAGCAGGCTCCCCGCTGAGCAGAGAGCCGGATGCGGGCTCGATCCCAGGAGGACCCTGGGATCATGACCTGAGCAGAAGGCAGAGGCTTTAACCCACTGAGCCACCCAGGCGCCCCCCTATGAGCTTTTAATATAAGATGTGAGTTTGAAGGTTTCCTTGGCTACCGAATATGTCCCTGGCTCCAAGGATCAGTAAGGTAATTCCAGTCCTTATGAACTGCTCTGACTTTTAACTCTGCTGTGTGGACCGGTAGAAGAAATATCCTTGCAAACAATGAAATTGCTTAAAGAACTGCGCGGCCACTTACACATTATTGTTATTTCAAAGCTGGTGCTCTGAGGCATTTGGGAACAATCTCCTTGAAGGCATTCCTCAAGCTAGGCATTACAGCTCAGACCATAATTCCACTGTAAATGTGTCTTTCCTCTTTAAGCAGAGGGTCATTAAGTTTAATAGTGTCAAAGTGCTCTCTGTGTTACATGCAACTTAATTAGCGCACACGGTAATATTAAACAGCCCATTCACACTGAGAAATATATTTATACTTCTTTTTCCTTGGCTTATACTGATTTACCCTGCAGCACACCATAAATGTAAATTACAAAGGAGTAATTGTTTGCTCGCTCCTAAAAGAAAGAAAGAAATTGAGATGTGAATGACCACATGCTTGGCTGGGATGGAGAACTCAGGGGGTCTAGGTGGGGAGGAAATCTTGGTGGAAATCTCATTTCCTCAAGAAAGCTTTCCTCGACTCCACGGCTGGGTTAGGCTCCTAGTTTTCTCTTCCAGAACTCTTCTTCCTTCAACACGTGCATCCCATATTTTTCTGTTTATCATCTGTTCCAAGATCTAAATATGAGTTCCAAGATGGTGGGAGGGTGGTTGTCTCAGTCACTGCTGTATTCCCACCCCTAACACCATGTGTGGTGGATACAGGATGCTCAATAACTCTAAAAATCTATCTCAATAGATGTTTATTCAGTACCTTCTCTGGGCCAAGGATTTTGTAATTGTGTGTATGTGGGTTGGGGAGAGGGTTACCATGGTCATCAAAACCAGAGTTGCTGACATTATGGAGTTTACAGTTGAGATGAGAAGACAGATATTAAATAGTCAACAGTTACAACCGTGATAAGGTATTTACTGCTATGAGGCTCTGTTTTGGGAGTTTGACCTAGTCAGGGAGCTCAGAAAAGTTTTTCACAAAGAAGCAGTGTTGAAGCTGAGATCTGAAGGACGGGTGGGCATTATAAACTGAAGAGGGGAGGGAACAAGCAATGCAAAGGCCCTGGGGCAGAGGAACCGGGGAAGAAGCAAGAAAAACCTAAAGCAGGTCATTATGGCTGGAGAGAGAGGGACCAGTGGTCCAGATGGGTCTGGAGGGGATGGGGAACCACCACCACCCAGGACTTGGATGCTGGTTCTTGTGGAATATTTGCTTTCTGGATAATCCCTCTTGGGAGGGCCCAAGCCCTATGGAGAGGCCACATGTAGACCACTCCAGTCAATATAAAGCTCAGCCTTCACATCACTCCAGTCCAGGCACCAGACTCAGGAAACATGAAGCTTCCAGATGATTCCTGCCGCCAGATGCCCAGTCACTTCTGCCCACGGCCTTTCCAGCTGAGGCCCGAGATGTCGTGAAGCTGAGCTGAGCTGTCCGGCTGACCCCTCTTGGAGTTTCTGACCCACACAATTCATGAGCATGCATCGTGGTGCTTTGACACCACGTGGCTTGGCTGGTGTGTTGTGTAGCAGCAGGTAAGCAGAACATGTGTCCAAGGAGACAGGATGGGCTGTGTTGCCAAGGGCAGCAGGTAGCAACTACAATCAGTGGGACAGCTCAGCTGGAACTCAGAGGTTCTGCTTCCATTCTGTGGGTGCCGGGGTAGAAGACCCAGGACATGCCGTCTTTAGCTCAGAAGCTGGTCTCTCTCCTCTCGGGGGTGGCGGGGGTCAGGGGACAAGGCGGGAGAGGGAACCCCGTGGAGTCCGCTCTCTCAGAGTTCTTTTTCACTTATCTTCCAGGTGCGAAAGTCACACTCTGCCTGTGATTATCGGCCGGAGTCCTTATTTAATTGTTATTTGGGGATCAGTTGTTGAAAGATCCCCCAGTTGATACCCATCGCTGGTGTTTGGCCAAGAGAGATAAGCAGTCTCAGCTCTTACCGCGACTGGATTCAGTGTGAGCCGGATCACAGCAGCTGCCTCCCAGCGGAGCCATCTGTCCTGGAGCTACCTGGGCGGCCTGATTGAAATTCACCTTTCAGATTTCACCGTGTCCGTTTTGGAAATGTGCAGCTGCCACGTCCGTTTGTGACCACCTCATCAGGTCGCTGAAACCTCAGACAGCCTCGGTCCCCGAAAAGCGTGCTGGTGAGCGGCTTATCTCGATCACCCCAAACTGGTGATTATTCTGTTCACCCCAAATGGAGGAACAGAACCCAATGCTGAGCCAATGTTCACTTCTGTGGTCTTTAAAAAATGTTATGAATTAAATTGAAAATCGAAATTACTCAGCACAACAATGAATGCTTACTGGGTGTTGTTATTTTGCACATCAGGTGGTAAAACTGTAACTGTGAATAAATTGCTTATAGTAAGATTTTTTCCCCCGTTAATGCTGTAGTAGCAGATGGACTAATAAATATGCAACACTTTGTACCAACATTTGCAATTTCAGAGGAGGAAAGGCATCCCCCCCGCCTTCCACACAAACAAAATGCACAATCATCCAATATTGTACTTTTTAATGGAAAAACTCAACTCATGTAATGTAAATAGCATTCCACTTTCAACAATTTTACTAGTTTAGCAACAGTTATAATGTGAAAGAACACATAAGCTGGTATTTATGTTCTTTCTTTGCAAGAACATTTTTTCCCTGCACGGGAGAGTTTCTGACTTTGAATTGAGGGAGCATTCTTATACCTTAATTGGCCTCTAAGTGGGGGTGTCAATACATAAGCCTTCATGATACGGTCCCGTTTGCTTCTCGGTGATAGGAGGGGTGGTCGGGAGCAGGCCGCTATGCAGATAGGTCTCCGGCCCTCCTTAGCTGGGTGACCTTGGGCTGGCCCCATTTACTCTTGGGTACTCAGCTTTTGCTTTGCCTCTTGGGCTGTAAGTTCACATAGCCCGTCAGCTAGCGCGAGGCTTCAGTGTTGCAGGCAGGGTCTGGCCCATGGTCACGCTCAAGGCCCTGTCCCTGTCATTACGATGGTGGTGGCTGAGAGATGGCTTTGAATAAAAGCCTTCATTTGTTCTGAGGAACAACAACTACAGTTAAAAATATCCTAGTAACTTTTACCAGGGGAGGCAGGCACTTCTCTGCTGTTGTTCTGGGGTGTCCAACATGGATATGGGGTAGACATTTGCTTGCTGGGCTGGGGCAAATTAACATCTACAGGCCCTTCAGTGTAGGAAGCTGTGGTTAGTTCCGTTGAAAGGAGGGCTCCTTGTAGGGTGGGGGAGGGAGCTCTGCGGGGGCCACTCTTCTGTTGGCTCCAAGGCAGTGAGAGCGACAGGGGAACGGGGGAGGAGGGGTGCTGAGTAACCAGGGGCTGGGGAGCAGCTGTGGTCAGGACCAGGCCTCGAACTGAGCTGTGATGTGGAGCCTGTCTGCTCTGCTAGTCCCGGGAAGAGCTAGGCCACATTTTGATGGGGGTAGGAGGCACAGAGGTTCTGCCATTATTATCCCAGAGGGAGCTCCCGAACCATTAAGCATTTGGGTTATGTTGACATCGATGACAATTAATGCCAATTGTAGCTTGGGAGATACCAGCACTCTTAGAGGTCCAAGTAATGGCTTTAAAGAGTCATCACTTTCAGATGGAAACAAAGACATCTATAGTTTTATCAGAGACGCTAGGGGAGACTTGTCTTTTTAAAATATCCTTAACTTCTTTTATTCTTAAAGCAGGGCAGAGGAATAAAAGTGCCTTAGATGTTCTTGAGGGCTGGGGAGGGCATCACCGCCTAGGGGTTCCTGTGGGGTCTGATGATTTAAATAGCAGGATCTTGGGATAATGGACCAAGGTCTCTTCCTCAGGTCAGATATGGATTCTATTACTTCAGAGATCATGAATGAAAAGGACAAGTCACACGCCACACCGAGAGCGCAATGGTGGAGGAAAGAATGACTCTGGTGATGATGGTGCAGGCTCCAGCCCATGGCAATTCTGAATTTTGCTGGCAGATACTCCCGCCCTGGGTCTGGGGTACTCCCTGATTAGAGCTGGGTTCTGTGGCTTCCCAGTCCACCAGGCGCCATGTTCTGGACGGTTTTCCTCTACCTTTAATCTGGCCACATCTGAAGCAAGCACTGGAGAACATGCCGCCTCGGGGCCAAACAGATTTCTCAGCCCATTTCTGTCTGAGGAAGATTGAAGGTCCAAAGGTGCTTTTAAATCTTGAATAGTCGTAAACATTTTGAGTCCAGACTCCTAGTTTCTCTGGCTATACAACTCTCTCAGAAACTTAATGCATTCTTATTTATTTGATTCTGATCAGCTTCGTGTGCCCATAGTTATAGATTTTTTTCCAAGACATGCCTTTCTCTTGACTGGAACCTCTTGGGCTCTAGAGGAAAGCCATGTTCTCAGTCTCTTTCCCAGGGCCGTTTTGATCTCCTTATTCCAGCAACCAGGCTGATGGGGAAGCCAGCACTCCGAACAGTGCAGTCACCAGGCAGAAGGGAAAAGGCAAATGGCAAAGTGCTAACTCTTCATCTCCCACCTGGAAGGGGCGCATATCACTTCTGCTCACACTTTACTGGCGAAAGCACGTTGTGTAGCCATTCTTCTCTTCAGGTGGACAGCAGAGTGCAGTCAGAATGCAGACAGAGCCGGGATATTTGTGAACAGCCCAAGTGAACACACGTTTCTGCACTTTGAAGAGCATGGAGCTGCATAACCGGAAAGTAGGAAGTGAGATTCACACAAAAGCCTTTTATTATTCTGAGAATTAGGTCAAGTCCAAAGTAGCATGTTTATGGAACATACCTGCCTTAAAGGTCTTGCATGGGAAAATACCTGTGACTGTTCCACTGGAAAAGTAGTTGAAAGAGGGTTCAAGTCCCCATGGAAGAGAAACAACCGGTTAGAAGGAAGGATTCCTGAAAATTGGTTATTCCATGGAATTTATGTTATTCACTAAAATTTTTGATATTTCTTCGTGTTATTCAGAACTTCTAGGTTGGTTATTAAAAACTTCTTCACATGGATTACAGGAGAAGATGTCCTTCCATATATCATTTGGGTTAATGAAGAAATTGGATATAACCTTGGGATGAAATAACGAAAGGCACAGACACTTTTTTTTTTTAAGATTTTATTTATTTATTTGACAGAGGTCACAAGTAGGCAGAGAGGCAGGCAGAGAGAGAGGAGGAAGCAGGCCCCCTGCCAAGCAGAGAGCCTGATGTGGGGCTCGATCCCAGGACCCTGGGATCATGACCTGAGCTGAAGGCAGAGGCTTTAACCCACTGAGCCACCCTGGCGCCCAGTGAGGCAAGGCACAGACTTTTAATTATTGCTGAATTAACACAGAACTAAATCAGTAATTTAAAGAAAAGGAATGAATGGCAGCATTCCATTGATTTTAGGCTTCTGATGGCAGAGGAAATTGCATGCTGGAGTTTTGATGAACATGTTGACTTTATACATCATATTGGAGAGAACTGACATTGTTATAATATTGGGTTTTCCAATCCATGAACATGGAACATCTTTTCAATTATTTAGGTCTTTTCTGTATCCACCCTCAAAGATGATTTCTTGCCTCCTGAAATTTACACCCTTGTGTAGTCTCCACCCACACTGACTCAGACTTGGTTTATGTGACCAATCGAGTATGGCAGAATGATGGTGTGGGGCATAGTGGCTTTTACCTTGGCTTCTTGCATCATTTCTCAGACGGAGCCAACTTCAGTGTTTCAAGGTCACCTAAGCAGCTATTTAAATGAAGTAGTCTTCAGATGACTGCAGCCTGAGATGAAATCTGTTTTTTTTTTTTTTTTAAGATTTATTTATTTGAAAGACAAAGAGAGTGCCCACACACATGAGCAGGGGTGAGGGTCTGAGAGAGACAGGGGGACAGAGGGAGTCCCAAGCAGACTCCCCACTGAGCATAGAGGCTGGCATGGGGCTAGAGTTCATGACCCTGAGATCACAACCTCAGCAGAAACCCAGAATGGGCTGCCCAATCAACTGCACCACCCAAGGGCCCCAGCCTGAGAAAAAATATTTTTTTTTAAAGATTTTTTTGTTTATTTATTTGACAGACAGAGATCACAAGTAGGCAGAGAGGCAGGCAGAGAGAGAGGAGGAAGGGAAGCAGGCTTCCCGCTGAGCAGAGAGCCTGATGCGGGGCTCACTGGGGTCATGACCTGAGCCGAAAGCAGAGGCTTTAACCCACTGAGCCACCCAGGCGCCCCCTGAGAAGAAATATTGACATCAACTTCATGAGAGCGCCCAGGCCTTGTGGCCTCCTGACAGTGCACGGGAGAAGAATGAAGCACAAACAAGTCAGCTGCAAGAGAAAGGGAGTAGAGGACAACAGTAGAAAAGACTGTCGCCCTGAACAACTTGTCAGTCTCATATTTATCAGAAAGTGAGTAACAACCAACGAAGAAGCCAGAGTAGATTACACATTGACCATGAGTCTTGTAGACATGTAAGAAGAAAGGCAAGACATGTCTGGTCACGTAGTACATGACCTATAGTGAGTAAGCCCAAACGAAAAGATTGTCTGACTGACTGCTGATGCTCTCCAGGGAAGGGGAGATAATGGAAAAATGAAGCAGGTGGAGTTCCGCCCTGAGCGGGCCGGGCATCCCCAGCTGCTCAGCTTCAAGGACATATATCGTCCTCTCTCCCAGAGGTCTGTTGCCAGTACACGTTTTTCTTAAAGCTACGTCTAAGCATGCTTGGTAACTAGTATAATTTCTCATAGGTTAAATTTTAAGCAGTATATTGTTCTAAGAGACCGTTACAAAGCCTGAACTGTATAGCTAAGCTTCTCCTGACCTATAGAAATTGTGGGAGATAATGTTTAATCTTGTTTAAAACAACTAAGTTAGGAGGAATTTCCCTATATTAGGGAAATTTTTATGCGTTAAGAGATAATTAATGTAGTTTTTAAATGAACACCAATACATGTTTATCATGTTTGGTGTAGAGAACTTTGACATTTTCTATTAGATTTATTCTTAGGTATTTGATATTTTTTGGTGTCCTATAAATAGTATATTTTATTTTTAGTTTTCCATTTTTTGTGGGTCTGTTTTACAAGAAAACAATGGATTTTTACGTGTTGATTTTGTATCCAACAACAGTAGTAATTAATTCTCACAATTTTTAATAATTTATCTATAGAGAGAATAAGTTAAGACATTGTAGATAAATTTGTTAATTTTAGTAATTTATCTGTAGATTCCTTGGGTTTCCAATGAATACAACAGTGTCATCTGCATAACGACAGTGTTGTGTCTTCCTTTCCAACTGACATAGCTTTTATTTCTTTTTCTTGCCGATCGCACTGGTTCAGACAACCAGGACAATGTTGAATAGAAGTGAACAGTGGGCATTCTTGTAATATTCTCAATATCAAGAGGAAATCTTTCTATGTTTCAGCACTAAGGGAGAGTTTTACTGTTTTTTGTTTTTTTGGTTTTGTAGATAGCACCTATCAGATTACAGAAATTCTCTTCTATTCCTAGTTTCTAAGAGGTTTTATCATGAATGAATGTTGAATTTAATTGAATGCATTTTTTGCATCAAAGTGATTATATAATTTTTTTCTTGTTAATATACTGAATTAAAATAATTGATTTTTTAGTGTTAAGCCAAACTCACATTCATAAAGTAAATCTGACTTCATCATGATGTTGGGTTTATTTCTGTTTATGTATGACTGAATTTATTTTGTTTGTTGCTATGGGCTAACTGTTTGTGTCTTCCCCAAATCCACGTGTTGAGGCTCTAATCCCCAGTGTTATGATTTTGGAGAGGGACCTTTAGAAGCGATGGAGTCTTGGGGGTAGAGCCCTTATGATGAGATTGGTACCTTTATAAGGGGATGGAGACATCAGTGGTCTTTTTCTGCCATGTGAGGATATAAAAAGAAGATGGTTGCCTGCAAACCAGGAAGAGAGCTCTCAACAGACCTCGAGTCTCCCGCTATCCTAATCTTAGCCTTCCGAGCTTCCAGAGCTATGAAAAATAAATGCTTGCTGTTCTAGCCACCCATTCTATGGTATTCTCCTATGGTAGCCTGAACTGAATAAGATTAAAAAATTTTTTTTGAAGGCTCTTAAGTTTGGTTTATACCAAATTAGTCCACCATTATTAGGAATAAAATTTCCTGGAAGATTTTGAGCAGATGAATAACCTATATGTCATATATATTTTTTTTCCAGATTTTTTTTTTTTTTATTTATTTGACAGACAGAGATCACAAGGAGGCAGAGAGGCAGGCAGAGAGAAGGGGGGAGGCAGGCAGAGAGAAGGGGGAAAGCAAGTTTTCTGCTGAGCAGAGAGCCCGATGCGGGGCTCGATCCCAGGAACCTGGGATCATGACCTGAGCCGAAGACAGAGGCTTTAACCCACTGAGCCACCCAGGCGCCCCTATATGTCATATTTTTAAGGGCTCACTCTGGCTGCCATGTTGAAAGTGAATTTGTGGTGGGATGCTGGGGCAACGGTTGAAGCAGGCAGAACACCGAGAGGGGACAATGGTATTGGTCCAGGGTGATAGTGGTGAGCATGGTGAGAAGTAGTTGGATTCTGAATATATTGGGGATAAAATTTGTGGGATTCCTGATGGCCTGAAAGTGGAGTGTGAGAGAAAGGGGGGCATCAAGAGTTCTTCCAGGTTTTCTGGTTTCAGCAACTAGAAGGATGGATTCATCATTGGTTGAGCCAGAGGAGACTTTGGCTGGAGAAAGAGTATGCATGGAGCTGGTCTGGTGAATTTTGAATGGTTACATTTGATATATTAACTCTTTCAATCTTCCTGAATGACAAATGCCACGTAGTTGAGATTTTCATAAAATAGAGTTTACTTTTTAAAAAATAATTCATCATACACTTCAACTGAGGTGGTTTAGTAATCCAAGGTCATTTTGACCACTTTCTTTGCTGGAGGCTGTGGAGTGTCCCCGTGAGTGTGTGTCTAATGCCTCTTGGAGATGATGCAAATGCCTTTGTGACATGAAGCCCAGCTCAGAGGGACTCTTCTGCTTCTATCATGATGAGCCCTGAAAATAGACTTTATTTGATTACTGATATGTCAAAAAAGCCTTGTCAATCTGGTTCTGGAGAAGGAAGAGCTAGAGGCTTTTTAGGAAACAAACAAATAAGTCCCAAATACTGACTTTAGAAAAGATAAATTTCTGAAACTTTCCTTTCCTGGATGTGACTGTATCCCTGGTCAGTTATAGTTTTCGTCATGAAAGAAGCAAGAGAAGGTAATGAGCATGAAGGACCCTAGGTTGACTCCCCAGATCCCAGCTTGGCTCTTTTTATTAGTTGTGAAGCTGAAAGCTGAGTCCTACAACACCACATTTCTTGATACTTTCACTCCTCTGAACATGTGAGTTTAACTCAAGAGAAGAAATGCTTCGGGTCCTGTTCAACTTACACACTATCTGTTGTGTTATGAATTGAAGGGCGCGTTTCAGAAAAAGCGGAGGACTGATTATAAATGATCTTTTAGTGCCAACAGAAAGGTGGGAGCTGAGGGTGCCAGGTTACTATAGAAACACCAGGGGGATGAGAAGAATTAGAAGAAGGCCTTGTGGAGAAGAAGCAGGTTTTTGAAGTGATACCTGCACACCTTGTCTAACATTTTCCTCTACAAAACGTGTAGATAATAGGGAGGAATGCCTCTACTATGCAAAACTATCAGTAATCTTAAAATGTATTTAGGTATATGTAGTAAATCTCTCACAGACTTAGAAGAAATTAAAAAAAAAACCTTTTTTTTGGTATAAAATACAACAGATAAATAGGAAAAATATTTCTCAAGCTGCAACCTTGGAGATAGCACCTAAGCAAGAAGCAGGGGGTTAGGATGAACAACTCTCCTCTCTTCATGAGCAATAGAAATTCCAGCCACCTCAAAACTGATGGCTGGTCAGGGGCACTGCCCGCAGCCATGTCATGAGCTGTGATGTAAGCCAGCCTCTCTGGAGAGCTCCCAAAACTGTCTGTGCCTCAGTTTCCTAATTTATAAAATGGGCTAATGTCTACTTCAAAGAGTTCTTATGAGTATTAAATGAGATGCTTGGGAAAACACTGACAGCTCAATAAATCATTGTAGTGATAACAAAATAAATGTTGAGGGCAATTGCCAAGGAAGTCATTTGCACCTCATGATAATGAAATTTCTAGGACAGAGTAAAGCACTGAGCAGGGTCACTGAGCAGGGTCACTGAACTTTGAAGAATTTCTGGCATGTCCATTTTTCATAGGTCATAACCTAACGAATCCTTAGGTTAAATGAAAGCAATGGATGATTTTCCCTTTGATACCTGTTGGTATTTGTCAAATTCAGGTTGGTAGAAATGCTATAAGAATACCGTAAGAATGCATTTTAAAAACCACTGAGTTTTGGGGCGTCTGGGTGAGCATCTTCCTTTGAGTCCATTGAGCATCTTCCTTCTACTCAGGTCACGATCCCAGAGTGCTAGGTTCGAGACCTGAGTCAGGGTTTCTGCTCAACGGGGAACCCGCTTCTCCCTCTCCCTCTGCCTGCTACTCTGCATGCTGGTGCTCTCTATCTCTCTGTCAAATAAATAAATAAATAAATCATTAAAAACCACTGGGTTTTGCATATAAACCTGAAGCAATACTTGCTATGATAAAAATGTAGATGGTTCTGGAATGTGACCACGTGGCAGAGTGACACCAGAGCCTCGGGGGCTCTAGGATGAATCAAGGGAAGATTTAAATGCCCTTTATCACTTCAGGTGGATGAAATTATAACTTCCAGAAAGGATGATGAGACCTTTACTGTACACACTGTTTTAGAGGATGATGGGTACATTTTCTCCTCCTTCCTTCCTTCTTTCTTCTTCCTTTCTTTTCAGCTCGGTATTGGAAATGCAAATAAATCCAATGGTGCTGGAATTAACAGGAGAGTAAAGACAGGAGAAAAACGGCTTCACTCCTTAACAGGTTTCTAACACCCGACATGGCATGAAAGCGTGAGGAAAACAGCCACGGTGCGGGGAAGGGCTGGTGAATTTCCTTCCTCTTCTCCACTGTGGAAGGCAGCAAACACTGCTCAAAGGGTTGGGAAGCTGGGTTTTGCAGACACTGTTATCTCTTTGGTGGACTGTTCTGTGTCTGTAGTTTCTGTTGAAGTTCTAGTCAGAAATGTGGGGAGAGACATTTGTAGATGATGGCTGACCTTCTGAAGAGCAATGAAAGGCAAAGCTGGAAATGATGATTTCTGCACCTTCTTCAGGGAATTTGTCTAAATATTAGAAAAACCTCATTAATTTAACCTAAGGAGAAGAAAGCCAGACGGAAGTGATACAAAATGTGGATTACAGACTCTGCTTAAACAAATATAGTTTAATTATTTCAAATACTTTTCTTTTCTTTCTTTCTTTGTTTTGTTTTAAGATTTTATTTATTTATTTGGCAGAGAGATAGCATTAAGTAGGCAGAGCAGCAGGCAGAGGGAGAGGGAAAAGCAGGCTCAGGGGGAGCCCAACATGGGGCTCGATCCCAGGACCCTGGGACCATGACCTGAGCTGAAGGCAGACGCTTAACTGACTGAGACACCCAGGCCCCCCTCAAATACTTTTCATATGCCCTAAGATAAAATGTGTGTTAACAGGTAAAGTAAGATGAGCTAAAAAGACTAATTGGAATAGTCTATACCACACTATGAAGAATACAAGTAAAAACCTTTAACATACATGACCTGCTTGGCTTGGAATTGATCATTCCTGAAGTGTTTGTTTTAAAAAGGAGCTGTTGATTTTTGGAAGAAGGAAGGAAGAAGACTCTGAAAATTCGTAGTGGAATCAATTATTTCTATATGGGTCAGATCCAAGTTTTCACAAATATTGAATAAGTACAGCTTTGAAGGATTTCTGAAGTGTCCATTTTTCAACTACAGGTACATAGCCCCAAGTGTTAAATCTCTAATCAATGTCAGTGGTGTTTCCCCCACTTCTTAGTTTTGTTTTATTTTTTTAAAGATTTTATTTATTTGACAGACAGAGATCACAAGTAGGCAGAGAGGCAGGCAGAGAGAGAGGAGGGAAAGCAGGCTCCCTGCTGAGTGGAGAGCCCTATGGGGGCTTGATCCCAGGACCCTGAGATCATGACCTTGAGCCAAAGGCAGGGACTTAACCCGCTGAGCCACCCAGGTGCCAATTCTTGCATGAAGATGATAGTCCTATTCTTTCAGAGCACTGATAAAACATATTTTTTAAAAAAGATTTTATTTACTTATTGGAGATGGAGGGAGGGAGAGAGCATGAGCTGGGGGAGAGGCAGAGGGAGAGGGAGAGGGAGAGACAGACTCCCTGCTGAGCTGGATCACAAAACTCCAGGGTCAAGACCTGAGCCCAAGGCAGATGCTTAACCAACTGAGCCACCCAGTCGCTCTGACAAAACATTTTTTAAGCCTAATCTTATAGCAACATACGGAAATTCTAGCTTACATACATTCAAGTATATATGCACCATCTACACTGCAGGAATAATGCCACAGCCATGCATATCACCAGAGGTCCAAATTGGAGAGCCTGTTTTTCATGAGGCCCAGGCATAAATAAGAATCACAGCAAGAAACATTTACTGAGTGCTGACTTTGTACTAAGTGCTTTTTCATAGGTACCTCACTTATCTGCACCTTGTACTTCTCTATGTTCGTCTGAATGCTAGGGTTAAATCGTCCCCAGATTAAAACCAACAAACAATCCCCAAAACTAATCCGCAGTCTCACCCCATTTACATTCTGCAAAGACCCAAGGGGGCCTTGGTCCTCCAAATCTCCTCTGACTTGGTAGGAGGGCTTTCTGGTTTCTTGACCTCCACTCTGACTGTCCCTTTCTCTTCTTCCCCTCTCTGTCCTGCCCTTATTATTCCCCTATTCAGCAATTGTCTTAATTCCTTCATAGCTCAAAATACCTCCCATTCAAGATTGTGTCCAAAACAGACTTTACAAAAGACTTATGACTCTTAAGGGAGTGATTTAGACACGGATTTAAATTCCCAGGGCCTCTCTTGTAGTCTCATATTTAGAAGTAGGCCATATACACAGGAAAATTGAAAGCCACTGCTCTACATCTCTGCTCAGATTGGGAAAAAATGCTATTTTTATCTGAAAGAAAAATACGTCTGACTCACTAAGAGCTACTATAAAAGGAAAGACTCCAAAACTTCCTAACAGTATTTAACTTAATTATACCAATTCATGAATGGTTTTGTGAACTGATTGTAGTTATCAAATACACACTCAGACACAGGCACACACGTACTGGTTTCCATAGCCTAAGACGGGGCTCCAATCAGTTATACACAGTTTCTCCATGTTCTTCCTCTGTTAGTTTGGAAGCTAGAACCCAGATATGTTTATTAACATAAAATACAATCTAAGCCAGGAAACAGAATGAGTGGTTTACCTTGAAATGTGCACTAGACAGAGTGGAGAAAACCAAACCAAACCAAACCAGCCATATTTTCCAGTGGTCATCAACCACGTGACTCAAGTTGTTAGAACAGTACTGGATTGTCCACAGACGAAATCCATCAATTGGTGGTTAGTTTGTTGATTGAAACTATTGAATGTCACTGACACCATATGCCCTTTGGAATCTTCAAACTGCTCACTCGGACACCACAGGAAGTAAAGAGGAGAGGTTAGAAGCAAGAAACGAGGATGGGTTAGGTCAGAGGGTTTCAGGCTTGGCTTCTCTGAAACACTGCCATGCCCAGGTCACAACCTAGGCCAGGAGGTTTGGAATCCCTGGGGCCGGACCCTGGCAGCAGCATTTTTACACTCCCAAGATGATGCAATGTGCACACAATTGAGTTTTCAGATTACACTGAAAGTGACAATTGGCAGAACCTGGAAAGGAATTTCAGAAATTATAAGACAGATGCTAGTGGTGATATCCCCTTTGAATTAAGGCTGTGGACATTAACAGGGAAATGCATTTGCTGATTGGAGAAAATTATAACAGGAATCTCTGGAATTAATTCTTTTTCTGTTTATCTGAACTTTGAAGCATCCATAGATCTTAGGTTTAGCTAACAAAAGAAGCCACATTTTTTTTTCTAAATCAATTTTCTTTTGATAATGGTAGATGTTCTTGAAAAGTACCTGACCTAAAAGAGTCAAAACCTTTTGAAATAAGTGAATTGAAAAGTATTATAAGTATATTGTGCAGACCTGAGCACCTAAATGAATTTTAGAAATATTTAGATATTAAAAGTCAAAGAGAAGACAAGAATTAAGGGTGAAAAGATATTCTGCTTACTAGAATTGGCCCACAATAAGATGCTATCAATTTCTTTGACCAGCCAAAAGGTTTTAAAGGAAAAGGACAGCTCTTTTCAATTGACTTGGCTAAAAGGTTTTTAAGTTTCCAGGGTTTGAAATGAATGAAGCACTTTTGCATGTTGTAGGAAAAACAGAGTGGAATTTTGATTGATTTTCTTTAATTAAGATAATCTTAAGTTTGGGAAGATGCAAAGCAAAACTGGAAATGATTTTAATCCCATCTCATGATTTATTTATGGATTATTAAAACTCCATCATTAATAAAAATTATATTTACAGAACGGCATAATATCAGAAATAAAGAGTGATTTCCCCTTCTGGACTTCTTAAGCCAAATATGCCTGGATGATTGGGCTTATCTCAATTATTAAGGTCCCAGGGCATCCTCCCTCCCACCACCATGCCTTTGGAAGTATCTTTTATAGCAAATTAGAGATAATTTCTCCTGATCTACAGGTTGAACCATTGGCAATACATATTATCATTAGGAGAAAGTTCATATGCTTACATCTTGCCAGGTTCTGCACCAACATTGACAATGATAAGTTGGGCTGATAAAAACCGATCAATACCATTTCCCACACTTCACTTCTGTAATGCTTCCCAGGGTTACAGGTGATTAAGTACAGAAGAATATGTCATCAGTAAAAATTAGTGTTATCTATGGCTCATGTTTATTGGTTATATAATTCTTATAAGTCAAATTATTTTGACTTAGTGTGATTTTAAATTATATTAAAACCACCCAAACCAGAACCAAAATATTTGTTAAGATGTAAAGCTCCAGTATTCATGATGAATGAACGTTAGCTTAGATTTATCCTTTGTCGTAAGTTAACTATATTATCTACGGTTATAAGTTTGTATAATTTAAAGCATGAGGAAGAAAATTTCTTCATCTTAGGTGACTGAAGTTTCTGACTTAAGGGAAGTTTAGGCATCAGCATACGTGTTTTAGACGAAAAGTGGGTCTGATGACTAATCCTATAGTGTGGCCAGGGATTTGTGAAATATCTGGGCAAAACAAAACCAAACAGCAAAAAACCCACGGCCATCACCGAGCAGCACATGCATGCTCTCTCAACCAACCCCCCGACTCTGGAGACACATTTCCAGGAGTTGTGGTGGAGGTCAGGGCTCACAGGCCTGGAGAGGAGGAAGACGATATTCTGTAGCATTTCTCCAAAGAGGTTCTGTGGGTCAATAAGCTCCTCGAGATAGTCTATTGCAAAAGGGTTCTGAGGACAAAGAAATTTGAGAAGTGTCCTTCTTGGACATTCCCTCTGCATGTTAACTTATTGAAGCCCTTGAGAACTTCTCCAGTTAAGACAAATATCTATTCTGCTTCTCTGGTATTAGTCCAACATTGTTTGACCATGGGCTTCTTCCCCAAGCTCATAAAGTTTGTTAACATTGAATAGTATTTGTTTCTTGAAACACACTGTGGGAATGCTAATCATTGAGGTGTGAAGGCTGACCATGGAAGGAAGAAAGAATCTGCACAGAGCAAAAGAGAAGGAAGCAGAGAGTCCAACCTTTTGGCAGGGTGCTAATGTCCTCTGGCCAACTGCTGTATTGTGTCTGTGATGTCCACCTGACTGTCATTTGATCCTACCTTCATTCCCTCAGGGTGGGAACACAACTGGGTTGGAAGTGAGGAGTCATGGATTCGATTTTCCCTTGCACAGCTGAGAGCCTTTGGACAATTAACTTCCCAACCTGAATCTCTCTTTTCACTATTATAAAATCAGAGTGTAAAGAAACAAGGTTGATTGTTCTTTCTAGGCCCAACTAGGTGATTCTACCCCAATTATTATAATGGGAGAAAAAAGGAAGATAGGATTTGCTTGAATTCTCTTCATGACCAACTTTTCTGGAGTGCAAAAGGAGTGGTGTATGAAATAGAAATACTGTAATACAACCATCTGTGCACAGGTGATTTCTAGTCCTCATTAATCTGGCCACTGTGATTGAAGATTGAGTCATGGGGGCAACTTGGATGAAAGCAGTTTTAGTACTGTATTTGCTGTCATTCAAGTCTTTTTTTTCTCCTCGCAAATAGTCCAGAAACTTTCAGTAGCTTGATCTTTAATTAAAGCCAAAGGGCAACTTTAAAATTAGTTCTTTTAATTAATTGTCCTTCAGGTTGTACAATCTGTGATTGCACTATTCTTGGTTATTAAACACAGTTTGCTCTTAAAAAATATCAAGATGTGGTTGAAATGACTGATTTAAATGAAGTTAAATCTAAAAATAAGGAGAAACACAATAGGGTAAGTTATTATGCAAAAGCATCTATGTATTTTGTATGTGACAGTATTTTCCTTTAATATAAAATAAAATAAAATTAATTGGAGAGAGAAGTTATAATTGCCAGAGAAGCTAAACCATTGATCTGATGCCGCGTATTAGCTGACTGTTGTTTTTCCATAATTCTCATTACCTGGGTTCTGTAATTAAATAATTTAGGGACTGAAGACTTAAAGTCATTTGCAAGTTGCATCCCAAATTATGTGAAACAAACTGAGTCAGTCCCAAAACTGATACCAGATTATCTTTATTTTCAGACATAATGTTCAGTCCACATTTGATTAGAAAGGTAGAAATCAAAATTAAAAAAGAAAAAGAAAGGTAGAAATCAAGTTCTTGGAAGTGGAAACTAATCCACTCTTCCCCACTGAAACATCCACCATCAGGCAAACCTTCTCCCCCCTCATCATGTTGGATCTGATCTCTAGCAACGATTCTCAAGCATTATGGCACATTATAATTGCCAGGGGAGGTTTTAAAAATTTTCAGTGCCCAGATCGCCCCTGAGACTAATCAAAACAGACTCTTTGGGGGTGTAACTCACGTGCCATTATGCTTATAAACTCAGGAGATTCTAATATGCAGCAAAATTTGATGACCAGTGAAGCAGTATAGCCCAGTCAATGAATTTCCAAGTTAACTGCTTATATGACTTTTGTTTAAAATTAGCAGTATGAAACACATCTGTTTTTATTTTCCAACTCTTCCATAGAAATTGCCTCAGTGGAGGGGCACCTGGGTGTTCAGTAGGTTAAGCACCTAACTCTTGATTTTGGCTCAGGTCATGATCTCAGGGTTGTGGGATTGAGCCCATCAGGCTCCATGCTCAGCAGGGAGTCTGCTTGAAATTCTCTTCCTTTCCCTCTGCCCCATCCCCTGCTCATGCATGTGCTCTCGCTGTCTCTCTCAAATAAAAACATCTTAAAAAAAAAAAAAAAGGAAATCACTTGAGCAGAAAAATGAAGCTACTCCTTAAAGAAAAAAGACAAGTAAAGTGAAAAAAGTGGGTAAGAGCTTGTGGTAGATACCTTTTGGTGTCTACTTGGTTTGTAAGAAACTCCTTAATTGCCTTCCTCTCCCCATCCACACCAGAGGGTTCTGGTGGCCATTGGACCAAAGTGGCCAAGTCTGGGATTTTTAAGTTGAAATTCAGAGTCCATATTCCTTTGTGGTTGGATGTATGAACTGTGGAATGGCTGAATGTTCTGGCAGGTGGACTGAGTAGCTGAGAATTATGGGGAGAGATAACTCGTTCTGCAAACACATCGGAGGTGAGTGGCAGAGACAATGCTTCTAAGACTCCCATTTTTGCTTGGTTGGCCTCCCTCCCTATTTTGTTAACAGTGCCTTATTCTCCAGGGACTATCTCACTCCCATTCCTTGTGGTCCCGGGGATAACTGAAAAATCAAGCCTACCAGCCTTTGCTTTTTGAGCACAGATGAAACAGAAAAAGGTGGTGCTCTCATTTTGGTGACCATTGTTGGGAGGAACTATTAGTTTCTGCTACAGGATCCCTGGAGCTGTCCAGATTCTTGTCTTCTGGGGTCTGATTGTTCAGCAAGTCTTTGAATTCTGAGATCAAGGCTATCTGCTGCTCGTGATTTAAGAATCCCAGAACAGTTTTCTAGGTCCCAGCTCAAATCCACATAGAGGTTTATAGCATTCTGTTTTGGGGTTCCTGAGATACTCTCATATACTTAAGGATATCTTAGCTCAGGGTGTGTTTTGTTTTTTTTTTAAAGATTTTATTTATTTAGTTGACAGACAGAGATCACAAGTAGGCAGAGAGGCAGGCAGAGAGAGAAAGGGGGAAGCAGGCTCCCTGCCAAGCAGAGAGCCCGATGCAGGGCTCGATCCCAGGACCCTGGGATCATGACCTGAGCTGAAGGCAGAGGCTTTAACCCACTGAGCCACCCAGGTACCCCAGGGTGTTTTTGATATTTATAACTAAATGTCTTAACTAGCACAGACCTTTAGTTGACTCCTTTGTTTACGTGGATGGTCCTGAGACTAAGGCAGGTTCCAGGTTCTCCAGGTCCTAATCCAATCTTCAAGGTCATAACCAAGATAGTCCAACTATTTGATCATTCTCTATGCTTTCTGAAACCTCAGTTATTTATTTGCATTTTGTAAGTATGAACATCTTGGGGAAAAAAATCCTAACAAAGGTATATGTTGTGAACAATAGGATTAAAAGCTTATCAAACAGAAACATGGTTCTAAATAATGTATGATCCTTTGAACAGGAGCCCAAATCTCTTCCTGAAAAAAGAGCTCTTATTTCCTCTATCAAGCAACATTAAATGAAATTATAGTCCTACCATTAAATCCAATTGTACATCAGTAATTTTTCATTTCCAATGGTACTCTTCTTTATTAAAAAATCTTTATTAAATAACAAAATATTCCAGCTAATATAAGTACTTCCTTGAGCTCAATATTAATACACTTGGCACACAATTCAAAGTTGTCTCCTCAAACTCAGGAAGTGCATGATTTCTTCCTGGTGACGCAGCAAGCAGAATTACAGTGACAGAGCCTTCGTTTCTCCAGGCCAAGTCCCAGAAGTGATGAGGTGTGGGTGACTTCTTAAATCTGGATCCATGAAGCTAGATTTGGATCATAACATTAGAATTTAGAGATAATTGGTTAAAAAAAAAAAAAAAAGCAAAACCCCAAACCCAAAAAGCACAGCACTGTGCTAAGCAGCTTAAGTGATTAGCAATGTTTTGATCTTTGGCAAACTCTGGATAAACCTTAATGAAATGGAACAGTGGGGGCAGTGCTAACAAAATGTGGATCATAAAGTCTGACCAGGACACAGTGTTTCCTTTTCTTGAGAGCCTAAGGGAGGGTAAATATTATCTTGGAATATTCTGGTAAAGAATGCAAGCAAGGCAAATAAAAGAAGGCAGTTTAAAAGGTATTCTTGGACCATCATACTTTATTTTTAATACAAATAGGTAATAAAAGGTACCCAGATATCTTTGAAACAAGAATACATTTTCTGTGTATCAAGCCATCATTTACAGAGTAACACTGCAAAACATTTGAATTAATAACTCTTAATTTGCTTCCATAAGATTATAGGCAATAAAAGATGATATGTAGGATGAGAACTAACCAATAAGAACCAATTCGAAGTCCTAACATCTTGTCTCTGTATGAATTACTTCACTGCCAAAAAAAAAAAAAAAAAAACACATGCATTTACAAAGAGAAGGTAGGCATCCTTAACACCAAACGTTATTTACAAAACAACTTCATTTCTCTCAGTTACTCCAGATTCTGCGACCCTGCCCGACACACGTACTGTGGGGCCAACGTCACGGTCAGCACGGCTTGCCTGTCCCGCCTGGGCATGGCCATTCCAGGCCCCGGAGGAAGGCTTCACACCAGCTCGTAGTATTTCCCCGTCTGGGGATCAAAGTAGCAGTTGAGACACGGGTCATACAGCAGAGTCAGTACTTCCTCGTCCTCCTCCACACTCGGGTCTTCTTCACCTGCGGGGAGGGGAACCACAGACATGTTAGCCACCCGCCTGGCCCGGAACTCCTGACTGCCAGGGCAGAAGGGCAAGAAGGCAGGCCCCTCCAACCCTCCTGCGAGAGGTGGAATGTCAAGGCCAAAATGGAGGAGCACGGCAGACGTGCATACTCTGCTCACAGCATCAGACAGGGCCGGCTGTGCTCTGAAGGACAAGAAAAGCTGAGTGCGGAGGCTGGGCAAGGAGGGAGAAAAGGAAGGGACATGGCCAAGGGACTCACGGGATCAAGGATATGAGCGGGACTCAAGATGGAGGCAACAGTTCCAGACTTCGCTGTGGGCCAGTGCTGTAAGAATGCACCCTAAAAGTGCTACCAAGTAAACCTGAATTAAAATGATAACGTTGTTAAGGAACACAAGACACACAAAGCAACGAACACATACAGAAAACTATCAGGTGATGGGTAATTTCATCAGAGGTAGGAAGGTCTGTCACGTTTGCTAGTAACATGGATGTGGCTTCATGTTTGTCTCTGTGACAACTATTTAGACATTTTGGAGGAACTCCTGCTGCCTAAGTTTTAGCAGTTTTAGTTGGTTTCTAACACATGCCATGGAATGAAAAAAAAAAAAAAAAGACAGTTTTCATAAGATCTTTCCTGAGCACCTTATATGTGCCCAGGGCTGGCTGTGCTAAGTACTTGTACACTCGAGGCCGCCTCCAGCAAGTGAGTGCCTCCTGAGTACTTCTGAAAAACACACAATAGGAGTCCCGAAGCTGGGACAGTAAGACCTCCCTGAGCTGGAGAGGATCAGAGCAGGAAGGAGGACTGATTAGAACACCCTCCTCTCTTCCTGAGCACAGGCTGTAGAGGACCAGAGAAAACCCATTCTCTGGGGCTGTGAGCTCACCAGGGTTACTTTCAGAGGGGCTTGGCTGTGGGCCTGGGGTAAGGCTGACATGTAATAGAGGCAAGGTCAATACGAATGTTTCTGGAAAGGGGGAATACATGATTATGAAAACAAAGTCTGTGGTTGTAAGTGTCACTGCCCAGAGTACGGGAAGGTGGTGGGACTCCATCTTTCCCAGCCAAAGTCAGGCCGAGCTGGTGCATGGATCCTGTCAGGACAGTGACAAGCCCGAGTTAAGTCCCAGGGAGCAGGGCCGCAATGGTGAGGTCGGGGGCTGAGATTCTACCACAGCCATTCCTCTGACCATCCAAAGACCTAAAGTATGATTGCCCCTGCACCAGGCAGAGTGGGGTGCTGGGGATGAGATGGTCGAAGAAGGCGCTCTTCTTAAAGAGTGTGCGGCGACTTGGGCAAAACCCAAGAGCAGGCGACTGATTCCTATGGGCGCGGGCAGTCCTTCAAAAGTGGGGCCGGTTGGAGGACTCGGAGCCTCTGCCTCACTGACTAACACCTCAACTGGTGGAGCCCTTGATGGTTTACAAAGCACTTCCCCATGCAGGAGCTCACTTGACCCTCCTGGGATCTGACAGACAGGAAAGCAGGGTCTGCAGAGTTAACCGGCTCACCTGAGGTCACTTGCCGAGTCAGAGGCAGAGTTAGGGATGAAACCTGGGTTTCCAGATTCTCAGTTCTGCGTTCTTTCTACCGTACTGGTGCCCTGCTTTTGTTAAGAAGGTGGTGGAACACGTTCAGTTGGGAGCCATTATATTATGGGGATTTAAACATGGAAGAGTGTAACAAATTGTAAAGGTGTCAAATTATAAAGGTGTCCTACATTTGAAAAACTAAGGTTTGGAAACAAAAGAAATTTCATTTCTCACACTTCAAAGATCACAGACAAAGATGAGAGTCCATGTGGGAGGGCAGAGGCAAAATCCGGGCTTATTAACTCCAGAAAAGACAAAGCTTGCGGTTACAGCAGCCCTTCTGGCCTCAAGAACATCAAGGGTGGTAAATGAGAAAAAAGTTAAGACGATTCTGTGGGGTTCCAGGAGGAAGCAAGAGGATCAATGAGGGAAAGTTATGAGGAGCCAGATTTTGGCTCAGCAGAAGGAAGAATTTTCTAAACGGTAGAGCAGACCAGGAAATGGGAGGTGGACCCTGGGGAGGGTGACACAGGGACTGGGGCGACCACTTGTGTGAGATTTTATTGTGCACAGGGCAGGACCAGATCCAGTGATCCCTGAGGTGCCTTTGATGAGTTTCTGTGACTCTTGGCTGCAGTGGCTTATGTCCTTGAAGTACGACAGGACTTTGCTAATGGCCACGTTAATGGTGGCAGCTGACCTGAGCACCCTGCACGGTTTCTAATTAAGAACAGGAAATCAGAGAAGGCAGGCTGCTTTTCCTTTACTTTCTATTGTTACCTTAAGAGTGGGCCCCAGGGTCCTGCCTCCACTTCTTCCTTTAAGTAGGAGAAGTTGGGAATGCTTTTTAAGTGGCTGTTTCTCATGGAAGATGACCCCCTTTAGGTCACTTCTGCACATCAAAAGGAGGGTGTGCATGTGTCCTTATCTTCACATATTCAACCCATCCCTTTCTTATTTAGGCTTCTTCAGAGAACAGAACCAATAAGTAACTTGTATGCAGGCTACATGATGATGTCTATTAAATTTGTACTATGTCTAGGTGTGGATGTGACATTCATACACAAAACAAAAGCAGCTAGTGAAGATTAATGGCAGGGGGATGGGAGTTGCAACTGCAGAGTGGCCGAGAGCCCTGGGCCCTAGGATCCCGCTGACGGGATGGGAGGGAGCTCGGCTCGGCTGCTGCCTACCCAAATGACCTTTGGGTAATTATGGGTTATTCTGCTTCACTGGACCCTCATTTCCTTATTTACCAAATGGAAATAATACTGCCTGTTTCATAGGGTTTTGTGGAAGATCAAACTGGACCCTGGAGAATATGCATAGCACAGTGCACATAGTAATTGTTCAACAAATGATTGTTACTGTTACTATTAAGGATAATGGCAATCTTGAAATAAATCATGAACTACAGGTTATAAATTGCTTGGTCACTCAGAACAGAAATACTGATAAAGCTTAGAGTCCTAAGATAAGGCTTCATAGAGATGGACAGCATCACACAGAGACAATGGAGTCAGACAGACCTGGGTCCAAATCCCATTCTTCCACTTGGTAGCTGTGGGACCCTGGGAAAATTCAGCACTCTGAGCCTTAGTCTCCTCATCAGGTGGACAGTAATCCTACTTGTGACAGTACCTATGAGAACTAAGTAAGATGCTCAGTAAGACTCCACACACACACACAGTGAATACTCAATAAATATTGTTGTTATAATTGTCATCATGAAAAACTGAAGATAGCCGAGTTAGACACAAAAGGGGTGTGTCCACTTATATCTTATTCCCCATCTCCAACCTGTGCCTGTTTGATTTTTTCCTACCAAGAGAAAAAAAAAAATAGTGGACTTGAATGAAATACAAAGACCTCAACTAGTTTCATAAAGGACATTATCAAGAATTCATCTTTAAGTAAAAAGAGTACTTAAACCAAAAATCGCTTATTTTTTAAAAAGTAAAATGAATTTTCCCTTCGGGTATAATGTTAAAATCATGGATCATCGAGGTAAGCGACGATAAGTCAACCTATCTGGGAGGTCTTTGTGCTTTGTTTTTACTCCATCCACACACTGGGGGACATTCTGAACCTCTGGCATGTAAGTTACATGGCGTATAACTGTTTAGTGCACTCTGAGCTGGTACTTTCCAAAAGGATAAAATTTTAAGCTGGCGCTATTAAGTTAGAAAACTCAATACATTTTACGACCAGTCAAGAATCTTTCTAGATGAAAATAACAGTTGTAATGGGCCATGGGTCTTTATCACCCAACTGCAAAGGGATCGATGTGGATCCAATTCATTTAGTAGGGGTTTTGCTACATAATGCATACAAACTGAAGCAATAACTGCTATGTAAATGCATTCGTTCCAATACAAATCACTATAAAACTGGAACCTCATGCATTATAGCCACGGGACTAAAGCAGGTTTTGTGGTTTTTAGTCCTAAAGGTTTAAATGGATGAATTTTAAAACTCTACCAACAATGACACTCATACAAAAATTGGGTGACATTATGTATAATTTTACATTGAAATAAGTGCTTTAAACTTGCATAAAAGGTTTTGTTTTCATTATAACTTAATTTTCAATGCCTCCAATTTACATCATTTTAAGCCATTGTAATCCCTATGTAATGAAATTATAATATCATTAAGCAATTACCACTATGATGTCAAGCAATGGGAAATGTTTTGAAAGGTAATTATTGTGCATGGGTATGGGGTAATTTTCAATTATATTCTTGAATGGTGCAGAGTTTGTTTTTCCCCCAAATGCTAAATTGCTCTATTTAAAGACTGGCTACAGAAACTCTAGAAGGACAAATTAACAAATAAAACCATTCTCTGCTACCAGACTAAAAGCATCTGGACAGGGGTCCAAATTACATTTTTACTCTTCTCCACATAATAAAGTCATTTCCAGTGAAATAAAATTGCCTTTCAGATAATAATCTATTTACAAACTTCCAGCTTCATCCACTTCGAAATTGGTTAACAGCAATAATAGAAGAAAAGCCAGCAGAGCCAGACCGAATGCAGCAATATTAGCTGCCCTCCCCTCTGTTAGATCAGTTCAGGCAAACAATTCCTTCAGTTCACCTTTTGAAAATCCATTAATATAAATGCTTAATTATCTATATTTATCGCGTTTAACCATAGATAATAGAAAACCTGTATGCGCAGGCTGAGTCCTCAAGCTTGAAAACAAATAATGTGGCACTGGTTTATCAGATTTAAAATCTCTGAATCAAGACACTGCACTTGATTTTCGATTTTCTGACGCTGCCATCCAGAGTTTTTTAAAAAAAGTTAATGCGTTTTCTCTCTTATAGATCTTGAGAACTGATTGACTGTACTTTTATGTGCATACTAATACACTATTGTTTAAACAATTCAATGGTGAGGGATCACCATTCCAAACAGTCAGCCTCAGGATCAATAAAGATGACATTTTAGATAAGACTCTGCTGAGCACCAGGTGCTTGCAAACTTTCCCACCAACGCTTCTCACAGTAGGGCAAAATTAACTTGCACTAAAAACCTGAGAAAGTCTACTGTGAACTGCTGAATTTTGTTTTTTGGCAAATATGTGTCCTGGGATGGGAGAAAGATAAATGATCAAGGATGGGATAAAAAGGAGGAAAAGATACTTTCTTCTATTAGAACACCATATTGTTTCTTGGGAGGCAAATAACAAGCCATGATTATAGTTCGGGTTTCATTTGGGAAATAAGTACATCACCCTTTTTGCAAAAACCAGTGGCTATATTTTACTTGGAAAATGCCATTTAAGACAATGTATCGAAGGATTTGGAAGATTAACTGGGAATTAGTGTAATTTCATTCTTTCCAGGTGGTCTCCACTTACAAACGTGTAGTGATGCAAATGTGTGCTTGTATATCAAATCATTGAGTTAAACTTACACAGTGTTACATCTTCCACTTACATCATGTTACATTTTAATTTTATCTCAATAAAGCTGGGGAAAGAACCTACAAAACAATTGTGCACTTGGAAATGTGCAGCTTGTGATTCTGAATGAATTCTGAACCCAGGGAAGTCCTTAACCAGACTACTGAGCTCTGAAACCTATCATAATGTCTCAATGGCCTGATCTCGGGCAAGGCTGCAACACTGGAGCTAGGAGAAAATTCGCCCCAAATTTCAGCAAGGGAAGCTGAACTTACACTCTGGACCAGGACGATTTCTGGGGTGCATCTAGGGAATAAGTAGTTGGAGATAGTTCTAGAATAAGAAGAGTGCCTCAGACACCAGCAATGTGTTTACTTCCCTACTTCTGGGCTCACTTCTAGCACTCCTAGAAGGAAGGCATCTCTTTAGCCTAGTGAGGGCGTTGATCACCAGCCCCACACCTCCCAACTACTTTCAGGCAGAGAAGACACCCCTGAGACTCTGATACCTGTGTAAGAGAAAATAACTCTCTTCCTTAAGGTTAATCTGAGAGCAAAAGCAGCTCCTTGCCTAACAGGGAAAGGGGTGGGGACTCTGGATTCTGGAATGTCATGAATACTAATGAACATTACAGGAGTGGAGCCTTGAGGTGGGGATGCTATGGGTTGAAGGAGAGTACAAAAGGGAGTACTATTTTATCCAGAAAGCTTCAAGAAAGAGAACTTCCTAAATTTAAAAAATTGCAGTGGACACTTCAGTTGTATGGTTCTTACTGACCTCAGTGGGAATTCTGTGGCCTTGTAGCAGCATGGGGGCTAGGGGAATAGATTGCCAGGTCTGACAGGCCTGGGTCAGAGTCCTGCTCCACACTCTGGGTTTGTGACAAAGGCGGTGACCTTAACTTCACCCGTATGGTGGGGGACATAACACAGCTTCACACCTGGCAGTATCAGGAGGAGTCATCGTGAGGTAACACAGGAAAATCCGACACTGTGGTGGGCACGTGGCCAGTGCTGGCTTCTCTTATTACTTCTACATTGCCAGGATTGTTTTTTGGGGGAAGAAGGTCTCTCTGCACCTTAAATAAATCTTGACAATACAAGGAAGATCCAAAGAGTAGACCAAATCATCCTGTTTTCCATGGGCAGATGATTCGCACAAGCACTCATTAAATATTTATTAAGTGTGGACTGTGTCCTAGGCGCCAAGTAAAGCACCTGGGGACACTATGGTTTTTCAGTGAAGCAGAATGTCTGTAAGATACCTAGTAAAACAGATTTTAGAAGACTGCTTTAGACTCATAGTATCAGGTGGATGTCAAATAACTGTGTGGCAGGAAATAAGACTCCAGAAGGCCTCCTCTGTTGCGCCTAGAGCACACAGCCCGATTCCTCCCTCTCTGCTTAGTTTCAAGGAGCCATGAGGTTCTTCTAAATTCTTGGCCAGTAGTTCGGATATTACATCTTTAAAATCAGCATCTGCTGCCTATTTGCGTCTCGTGGGAGATACACCAATGTTCATAAAGGAATATCCTATATGGCCTTGCCATAAAGAAGGTACAAGGATGTTATTTTTATGAGATTCTGGCAACTCCACAAGCACTTCTGAATGTCTTTCTTACTCAAAACCTATGTAAACTACTGGAGCGGTTCTGCAGGCCTGACGAGAGAGGTCATTATTATTCCATTTTGGAGCTGGGAAGCATGAATAATTGAAGGGTCATATCTGTAAAGGAACAAATGTCAAAAACAAATTGACAACTATTCTTCAAGCAAAGTCTGCTTTATTTTCCAAAGGTCAGCTTGGTAGTTCTCTTGAGCAAGTTCTGAAATCATAACTTCCCATTTTCACATTTCACATGCGCTCCAGGAAAACACATTTGTGCCAAGTGTTAAGGGCTCCTGTGCCCCTGGTAATTGACATTCAGCGAGCAGGCTGTGGCCCGGGGGGGGAGCTGCACACAGCGCCCCGCTCTCCCTCCAGCCCTAGGGCCCAGAGCGCAAGGCCAGTCCCACCAGCTGCCTGGCTCTCCAAGAACATGGCCTGTTTCCTTGAAGGCTTCTGTCTGAGCAGGAGCTGTGGCTGTGACACAAAATTGTACTGAAAAAGGCAGAGACTCAAAGGCCAGGTCTGAGGCATGTGTGACAAGGAGCAGAGGGAGACCTCATCTGAAACGGAGTGGGAAGCCTGGAAAGGGAGGTGCTCATGCAGGAGCTTTCTGTGGCCACCTACACCATGCTCCTGGGCAGGAGGAAGTTCATCTTATTGCCCCAGCACAAGGGAGGGAGATTTCCTCCCTGACAAGCAATAGCCTAGCCAATGGGAAATGTCGCCATCTTTAACTCTTGCTTTAGACTTTCCTTCAAAGCAACCTCTCCCAAAGTCTCCTTTGTCTCTACACAGTTATGTTGCTCCCCTTTGTTCTCCATGCTTGCCTACGCTTTGCTGCAGTATGCATGATCCAAATTGCCATCCCTTTGCTATTCCTAAATAAACTAATTTTCCTGGTAAAATAACTCGCTCTTTTGTTTTTAAGCTTAACCCATGCACTTACTTTTATATGGCCTGGGGCAAGTTTTCTAGAACTATGTATTGCTCAGGCCCTGCTGCTGAACTACAGTTATGCCTCTCGCTCTATAGAAGCATCTCGGCCTCTCCACCTGGGCTGGAGCTGTGGGGGTTCAGCACGTTACTTCCCAGCTCTGAGCGCCAGTGTCCATGGGGGAAAAGTAAGTGAGTAAGTAAGTAAGACTTACTGAAAGTAAGACTTCAATGAATTACTCATTTTTTTTCAAGGTTGGTATAAAAATGGCCATTTGAAGAACATTCCTCTTTCTCTTTTTTCCCCTTTCGGCCTTCCAGCCTTCCTTCTAACAAAAATTTAGAGAGTATCTAATTTAGAGAATATCTAATAACCTACAGAAATTAGGTTATTAGGTTAGTACTTGGGATCCAGGAGTGAGCAAACTGATGAAATCTCTTTTACAAACTCACAGGCTATGTAGGAAAGAAGACATTAAACAAGCCAACAAATCATGGATTACACATTGTGAAAAGGGCACAAAGAAAATGTACAAGGTGAAGGGAGATTGACCTACTTAGATGAGATTATTTAGAAAGGCCTTTGGGAAGCTAGGTGACAAGGAAATACTTAGGCCTGGCAGCTCAGCAATCCAGGGATCCTGTCTCTCAGTCAGGCCCTGGCTCCCTCAGATCTGGTCCACACAGCAGCTTTGCCCCTGAGCTCCTCACTCCCATGGAGAAAATACAGCCACTTGTGATTCCTGACAAGCATGGATGGGCGGGGGAAGCAAGTCCAGGGCTGAAACAGGGGACCAGAGGTCTGCTTTCTCCTGCTTCCTTAAAGAACTTAGCTACGTGGCCCTTGAGATGTTTCCATTTGTTCTTTTTCCCCTATAGATCAGGAAATTTCAAGAGGAAAAAAAATTCAATTCCTGATTTCATATACATTTCTTTTCGAGTAGGTAATCTAGGTACTTGGTTCAAAATTAAAAAAGTATAAAAACAGTGGTTGGACTCTGGGGCCGGGTTGTTTGGAATCCCATCCCAGCTCTGCTGAGGACTGGTTTTGTGACCCTGGGCAAGGCATTCAAGAACTTCGTACCTCAGTTGTCTCAGCTATAAAGATCAATAATTACACACACACACACACACACACACACACACACACACACACACACACAAAAATAGTACCTTCCTCACCGTGTTGCTGTGACAGCTACTGTTAGAACTTAGCCTGGTGTCCGGCATAGCTCTCTAAATTCTTGGTATCCAGCAACAGAAGCCCCAAAAGAGGCCCGACTGTCTGCAACCATGTCTCCCTCTTGCTTCTGGTGATACAAACTGGATACTTGAACCCATCATTTTTCTTTGACAAACATTGTATAAGAACACTATCTTGGCATATTGATATGTTGTCTAAAACTAAGCCAGTAACATGTAAAGAGTCACCAAATAGGAAACACTAATTTTTGATGATATTAATTAGCTATAAACCATTTGAGTAGATCAGAAAAGGGGAAAGGACAGCTGACAGAAACCAAGGCTGATGGGCAGGAGGGGCGCCAGGTCTGGTTAACATTGGCCAGAACATTTCTATAATCTTCTGAATTTATTCTGTTAATTTGCCCTTGTTGGAAGTTCTGTTTACCTTCAACATAACTGAGCTCCTGCTGTCAAAACATCACTTTGTAATGGTGACTCGAAGCCATCCTTTCAGCTACTTCTCACTAATATATATCTTGGGTGCCTTTGCTCAAGGACCACGCTCTCTGTTCCCATGGTTTATTTAGGGCACTTAACATAACATATTATTTGTTCTCTCACAGCAAGGTCTCCTTCTGACAGCCAAGATTCTATTTTTCTGTCATAAGTAATTATAAATGTACACCTCTAAAAAGATTCCCAATTTGAGGGGCATAATCTATTTCAGACAGTAAATCACGGAGACATCTCCATCCCTTGGGCGGCCAAAATGTACAACTCAGATGTATGAGCTCTCACTCTGAATTTTCCATACCTGAAGAAAAATGGGATGCTCCACTTTCTCCCTGGGGCAGTTAGGGGAAAAAACCTGGCACCTTTGTTGGAGCAATTTATATTGGCTTCAGTTCCTGTATTACTTTTTTTAACTTCAGATATTGTGCTTCCCTCTTCAGAAGCCCAACTCAAAAGGCCATCTCAGGGAGTCCCACTCTGAGGTTATCTGTCACTCTATCCCTTCCATCCCAATCCCTGTTTCCACCAAAGGTTCTTTTCCCTTCCCCTTCTATGTACTCCAGACAATCACGTTCCCTGCTCACAACCAAAAACTGATGGTTCACTTCTATGACTCTCACCCACAAAGGGAACCCCAGGCAAATTTTCATTCCTGCTTCCTTCCCATTCCCCATCGCTAACACTACTTGCTATACCTCTGTGCTAGCTTTACCTTTAAGGACAAGTATCCCTGGGTGAATGAAAACATGTATCTAGTGATGTCGGAGAGTCGTGTCTGCTTTACAATAAAATGAACTGCTAGTTTTTGGTAGGTGCTAATGTAAGTGCTTCATGAAACTTCACGAAAAACTTCCAGGTGGACGCTATCACTTTCAGTCTTACTTTACAAATGTGGTAACCAAACGTCCTATAGGCCACACACAGCAGGAGCTGGTAGACCTGGAATCCAGATGAAGGTCAATTTGATACTGAAGGACTTATTATCCTAAAAAATGAGGCACAGGGTATCTCATTTTGAGGGTGTGAGCCTAAATGATTAGCATTTAGTAAAAACAGTGGCATCTCAAAGTGACTGATTTTCTCTATTTGTAGTTAATGATTTTTATTTTTTTATGCATAACATTTTCCATAGTCCTACCTTGAGCACTCAAGCTTCCAGAAGAATCCAGATGCTGGTCTGTTGGGTGTTGACTGGGAGGAACGATCGGTGGGCTCAACATATTTAACCAGTCCCTAAAAAGAAAAGAAGAGAGTAAATAACAGGTCTGCAATTTCATATATAAATTTTATCTTTCCATTGGATTTTTAATTTCCTGGGACTTCCACAGAGAAACAATTTTTTCCCTCCTTCATATTTCAGAAGGACAGAATGTCCAGAAGGTAATATTCAGTTCTATAAATGGATTAATATATCGTCAATCACTGAACTAACTAGTTGTTCCACAAATAAAACAACTAGATTAAAGATGATTATTCCTCTCAAAAGTTTATTATTGTGGCTATTAAACTGTACACAGTTCCTCTCCTATAAGAAAATTATTTTGGGGGTCCCTGGGTGGCTCAGTGGGTTAAAGCCTCTGCCTTTGGCTCGGGTCATGATCTCAGGGTCCTGGGATCAAGCCCTGCATTGGGCTCTCTGCTCAGCGGGGAGCCTGTTTCCCTTCCTCTCTCTCTGCCTGCTTCTCTGCCTACTTGTGATCTGTCTGTCAAATAAATAAATAAAATCTTAAAAAAAAAAGAAAATTATTTTGATAATTCAGAAGAAATGCAGCAGAGACAAAGCTTCTTAATGATCTTTGGGAAAGGGAACCTGGCAAAGTCACATGTTACCTCCATGACAACATTCCAAATGTGATCTGAAACAGAAGGTGGTCTTGGAGCCATTAGGGACCAGCCACAATGGCGGGGTCAGCAGGCACTCACTCAGTCTTTAGAGCATCGGAGGGCAAAAGAAGGTAGAGTGAGGGGAGCTGGTCCCTCAAGTGACCCATTCCTTCAGTTCTCCCATTAAGAATGGGGGCAAAACCACTCTGGAAAGCCACTCCTACATTCCTGCTCCTCTGCTTCCAACTGCCAACCTTATTTCCCAAGTTCTTTACTCCCCTTCCTCCTCCATTCTTTTCTGGTCTTCTCGGTCCCTCTAGGAGGTACCCGCATGGGTGTGATGCAAGAGGGTGACATCCAGGGGACACGAGTCACTGTGTGCTCTACTTCAAGCCTTTCTCATCTCTAAACTTATTAGTGAGCTTCCGGGGATGGGGGCAGGAAGGGAAAGTGATCCAACATGAACTAGTGCTTGCATTGATATTAGCATCTCTTTTGTTTATCTTATTCTTCTCAACAGGAGCATGGGCATGTCCTCATGACTAAAGAACTTCTTTCTAAATTTCTATTTCTGTCTTTATCTACAATGGGAGACAGTCCCAGCAGGAAGTAAGAGCACTGGCTCTCCAGGTTAATCCCGGTTCCATGTTTCCCCATGCAAAAGCTTGGCCATACCACTTACATAGTAAGTCTCTTTTAGAAAGAGGAGATAATGACAGTACCTCAGAGTTCTGCTGTTGGGACTAAAATGGGAAAAAAAAAAGGGATGAAAATCACTTGGCATGGCTCTGGGCACAGGGTCCCATTCAATACATTTCAGCTATGACCACCATTGTCTTCATTATTGGTGAAAATCATAGTTGGCTTTCCCTACAATGATAAACCAAGGTAGCAGGAATTGGATTTTGTTGGAATTAAACCAGTCAAGGAAGGTAGAATGGTTACAGTTCTCTATAGCAGAGGTTTTCCATGAAAGTCATTCACTTTTCCTGCAAAAAAAAAATTCTCTCAATGTAAAAATTTCCCAATTCCTATTTGCCATATTTTAAGACACTTACAGTCACTCCTCCTCACCTTGGCTATCACTGATTATGGCTAGTGAAATAAGCAAGGTGAATATGCTGAATAATTGAATTTCATAATGACACATTAAGGACATCAGAAAGGAATTGTGGCAGACTTACAAGCTAATGGGGCATTTTTCTGATAAGCACCTTTCATTTAGCCCATTTCATTCCGTTAGACCCCAAATTCCCACATTATAGAAAATTACAAGGTCACATACAAATTACCAGTCCTGGTAACCTCATTACTCAGGACGAGTGCTGGAGAGCAACGAGGAACACCAGCAACAGAAATAATAATGTAATATGAAGACATCCTCAGTGACAAATCAGAAACTCTAAACACTGGCAGGAGTAGCTCCTACTCACGGTCCATGGACATGGGGGTTGTGTGACTATTATAAAAGGTAAGACGTTCACTTCTTAGGCCAGTGACTTGATTAATGTTTTTCCTTCTCTGTAGTAGCTATGAAAAGTGCAGAGTTCTTCCTTTTGTGATTTTTTTTGTTGTTTAAAATAATTTCAGATTTACAGCTTTTCTGTAAGAAAAGTACAAAGAGTACTTCTTTGAAAGAAGAGTACAAAGAACTCCCACATATCATTCAGATTCCCCAACTTAAACACTTTATCACACTTGCTATCTACTATCTATCTATCTATTTATGTATCATCATTTCTCTATCTAAATGGGATTGGCAAACTATGGCCTGTGGGCAAAGTCTGGCTCAATGCCTGTTTTTGCACAGTGTGCAAATTGAGAATGATTTTTACATTTTTAAGTGGGTGAAAAAAGTAAGATAATGTTTCATGACATATGATAATTATATAAAATTCAAATGTGTCTATAAATAAAATTTTATTGGAATAAAGTCATGTTCACTTGTTATGTATTGTCTATGGCTGTTTTTGTGCTATAGTAAAGGAATTAAGTATTTGCTATTTGGTCCTTTACAGAAAAAAGTTTGATGATCCCTATTCTATAATTGTGGGCTCATTTCTTCAATACTAATGCAACACTACACGTTCATTCTCATCTCTCCTCTTTCTATATTTGTAACTCCTTTTGACAGTGAGGAACCTGGCTCCCATTATCCTCAATAAATTTGCTTCTTTTTTGAACTATAAAACATGTCAAAAGTAGTTTCAGAATTGCTAAGAAAACAAAACCAAACCAACCAACCAACAGAAAACCCCAAGCGTACTCTCTAGAGTTCTCTGTTTAGGGTTCTTTTTATTCCTTTGTTAAAATAGTATAAAATAGTCAAATAGTATGTTCTAAATTTATTTGAGTTAGTTCTTCTCCTTCCTCTTCAGTGTGGTTGTATTATTTCTTTGAAATACAGTTGGATCCATCCACTTTTGTTTGTATTATATGTTAATATAAGAGAAATATTAACAGGAAAAAATAACTTTTTTGTCCATTAAGTGTTGATTTTTATTATTTTTGTTGTTGAGTATATAAAATGTTAACAGTTCAAAAGTCAAAATACACAGAAAGTCATATTCAGGTAAGAGTTATATTTCCCCCATGCCTCCCAGTCTGTTTCCACCCCCTCATCACTTCCATGCCATTCTTACTGGCTCCTCTGTAGACAATCAATTTCATTCTGGTATTTCCTATGTTTATTTTTATAAAAAATAAGCAGACACATGTCTAATGCAAAAGTCTACTTAAAATATAACCTGGAAATCATTCATCTCCAGTTCATAGCATTTCATTCCTTTTCACGGCTGTGTAGTATTCCATGTCCAGCTAGACTATCACGTATTTCACCACTCCCTCATGTTTGGGCATCTTTTCAATATTTTGCAATCACTGCAATTAATGCTGCTATGAAGAGCCTTGAGCTACTGATTTTTGTATACTTGGAGATATATCTTCAAGGTAAATTCCTAGAAGAGGAATTTCTGGGACAAAAGGTAAATAGATACTTGGTTTTGTTAGATACTAACAAATTCCCTCCACAGGGACTGTGCCATCTGCATTCCCTCCAACCATGCAGGTCAGTGTTGATTTTTCCACAGCCATGTCATCAAAGTATGGTCAAGTTTTTAATGCTTTCCAACCTGAGAGATAAAAACTGGTACCTTAAAGTAGTTCTGATTTGCATTTGTTCTCAATATGAGCATTATGAATGGAGCTGACTGACTTTTCATGTGCATAAGGCCAAGCATGTAATATGTAGGTATATGCATATATGCATTTAAAAAAAATCTATTTGTGTGTGTATTCATGTCTTTGCCCCTTCTTCTATCAGGTGTTTTTTTTGTTTTCCCTCACTTTATCATGTGTTTTTGCTTACATGGCTTTTTCTTTTGCCATGCAATGGTTTAAAAAAATTTTCTGTAATCAAATGTGTTACTCTTTTCTTTTATTACCTCTGTACTTTGAGTTATAGTACATGGTGTGAGTTTATTCTGGTATAACGTGGACCTAATTTTATCTTTTATTTTTATTTTTTTAAAAGATTTTATTTATTTATTTGACAGACAGAGATCACAAGCAGGCAGAGAGGAAGGCAGAGAGAGATGGGGAAGCAGGCTCTCTGCTGATCAGAGAGCCCGATGTGGGGCTCGATCCCAGGACCCTGGAATCATGACCTGAGCCGAAGGCAGAGGTTTTAACCCACTGAGCCACCCAGGCGCCCCTAATTTTATCTTTTAAAAATGACTACAGAGTTCTCTTGACTCTGTGATATTATTTTAACTTAAGTGATATTTATTAACTTAACTATATTAACTTAAGTGATATTTTAACTTAAAGTGATATTATTTTAACTTAAGACTCAGAAGATCTTATACAACTAAGAACTTTTGATCAAAGCAATGTGTTTATTTGGCCTTTTACTAAATATGCATTTATAAAGTATATTTTGCAAAAAAAGAGAGTTGTTAATTATAATATGGAAAATATTGGGCTAAACACAGTCAATCAGAGCTTTTTCTTATAGGACTTTTGAGAGCTTTTAATACACTGTGAATCTTTCAAGAGAAGGATAGCCCCCATCCATGCATCCAGAACTGTCACACTTTGGGGATCCTAAGTCCATAGACCACACTTTGAGAAATGCTTCAGGTTGCACTGTTTTCCCATCCCGGTGGCATTGTTTTTGCTTGTTGTTTTTATTTTATTTAACAATTTCTTTTTCTCCAGAGCATTTTTTTGGTGTGTTGTTGATAAGCACAGGTTTACTGTCTAGCACCTATATCTTATATGTTTACATTTTCATATGTGATATTTAATACTAATTGACTTGGCCCTTGATCAGCTTCTTTAAACCCTATGCCTTCCTAACTCAGAAAGCAGCAAACATCTAAGGAAGTGGGAGTTCAGCTGAGGCACACTAACAACATGTCAGCCCGGCTAGAGTTCTGAACGTCTCCCTGGTCTCTTACCTCAGTGGCTGTGCTCTGGAATTTTTTCTTGCTCTTTGTTCCACCATTTTCACACTTGCCTTGTCCTTTGTACTTGATGCTCTGGCTGCTCTCCTCAGCTCTGATTATAATCTTTTTCTCCCAAGGGCTGACTCTATCTACTTGTTAGGAAAGCCTCTACCTCCTTTGGTGGGTGAACAACACTCTTTCCAGTCAGGCCTGCTCTCTGAGTGTGTTCAGGTACTGCTGTGTCTTCCCCTTTCCTCTCGTGGACTCAGCAGGCCTCCCACCCCTCCCTCTCCTCTTAAAACTAAAGAAAGGACCTCCAGGTACACCTATGCCTACTGAATACTGTCACCAGAAGATGCGTTTTATTTAAGAGTCAAGACAATGGAGTCACATTAAATACTATATATAAAGATACAGAGCAGATGAAGAACAAATACCATCTTGTGAATTCTCACAATGACCTGATTTATCAAATATTAAAATCTTGGCCAAAATAAGAATACCTCACTGTTTTCTTCCCAATTGCATGATATATTTTTTTGAAGTGAGGCACTGAGCATTAACTGGATCAGATATTTTTACAACTGAGGAGAATATCCTTAATGAAGACAGACTATGGTTTCAGTTCCTTCGTTTAAAAGCAAGCTTTTGTTTACAAGAACAATTTTACACACATTTATTTCATTAATGTGTTTCCTCTATGTACACTATGTGTGTATCTATACAGAAATACAAGATATGAGGCCAACAGTTAGCTTAATCATCTCTCTACATATTCAGTCACCATTTACTGAACTTCTGTGTGTCAGGTCCTGGAGAATCAAAGAGCTCACAGTCTGATGGAAGAAGCATTCTAGCCAGCAGAAAATGAATTAAAACATGGGTTGTACAAAAAGGATGCTGTGGGCCGATCAGATAAATACTAAGTTTTACTTCCAATTTCAGGAGGTTGGAGATTATCTAAAGCTGATTCACGGACTTTTGGACTCCTATATTAGGCACGTCTACACCTTAGAATACCATGGAGGTGTGTCCATATGTGGACACCTGTTTTGAGCAGTGTACATTCCAGGGTTGGCAAAGCTTTTCTGTGCAGAGCCAGAAAGAAAATACATTGGGCTTTACAAGCCACAAGGTCTCTGTTGCAACTCTTCCGCCCTGCTGCTATAGTGTGAAAGCACACATAAACAAATAAACAAATGGGCATTGCTGTATCCCAGTAAAATCTTACAAAAAAAAAAATCTCCCAATGAACAGGATTTGCCCCACAGTCTGTAGCTGAACGACCTCTGTCTTAGAGGAAGGAATTGTGGAGTAATACATTCTCAGGACTCTTATGAAAATTTGTCAGTTTCCCTCCTAAATGTGTTTTGAATCCACCTTTCTCGCCAACTCTACTTCTACCACCAAAGCCTAATGATTATCTTGCTTCATGATATCTGTAATAAAAACTCTTAATGGATTCCCTCGTTGCCATTCATTCTGGCTTCACTTCTCTTCTGTCCACACCACAGCCAAAATTCCAATCTGATTATGTCAACCTCTTGTTTAAAACCCTTCAGTATCATGGGGAAGATACTATACTTGAGAGTAAAACCAGAATCTCTACGCTGGCCTTTGAGGCTTTGCATAAACTAATCACTATGTATTTTTCCAACCTCGTCTTGCATTATTCTCCTGGTCACTAAGTTCCAGCCATGCTGGTCTTCTCTCAATTTCTGAAATATGTCATGGTCCCTACTATCATGGGGCCTTTGCCCAGGTTGTTCCCCCTTGTCTACAGTCCTGTTCCTACTCTTCCTTGGCCTGGTAAAGTCATACCCAACTTGATTTTAGCTCAAGTATCACTTTCTTGGGAGGTCTTCCCTAACCACTCTCTCCAATCTAGCTGAGTTCCTTTGTTACTCCTTCTAATAGAGTAACTATGATCTTCTCACTAAGAGATCTTGTCTTAGTTCATAATTAACTCATTTGTTTGATCATTTGATGTATGTCGTCTCCCTCAATTGCCTCCTATCCAGCAGAGTGCCTGGCACAGAGTGGGCACTTTTCCATATTTATCAAATGCATGACTATTGAAAGAGTTTCTTCGGCAGTTCAGAATACTGAATGCCACTCATTGCTCTAAGTTTCCCTAACAATCTGTACTGTTGTCGTTGCAACCCACTCTCTATTTTCCATCCACGTTGCTTTCTCCACCTGCCAGGAGCATGCTATTGTTTTCTTCATCATGTGTGGTAAAGACAATTTGGGGTAAATCTAGAGACACACAGCTTGCTTCCTTATAGCCATGACAGAAAAATTTAATTTTCTGCCTCAGAAAACAGAATGCTGATTCAGAAATAGGTTTAACTAGTATAAAAAAACTAAGAAAATATCTTTTTTAAAAAAACTTAAATATCTTTTCTTCATAGGATTCATCTCCCATTTGAAGTAGGAAACTCAAACTATAAGTGGGGAACTCTTGTGTATCTCTTAAAATGGACTCGAATAAGTATTAAGATGCTATTGTTTAATTTTGGTTGGCTTTCTACAAGAGTATTCTAACATCAGTGTTGGATTTTCAGTGTTTGAGGGTTGCCTTCTACAACATTTTTACCAACTGATTATCTAATTCATACCTGAGTATCAGTAACTGTGTGTGTACTTCTTTCAAAGATCACACTTCATCTTCAAATAACTTTGTTAAAAGTTTTTTCTCATGTTGAGGCAAAATCTGTTTTTTTTTTTTTTCCATTTCCACTTATTTCTTCTTTCTTCATCCTTGGCACTTCCAAGGAACAACTGTAATCTCTCATCCAGACAGCAGAAGAGAGCTAAGGGACTGCTTAGAACTCTTTCCCCTTCTCTTTGGAACAGCAGCCTGTAACCATATTGCTTTCTGGGAGTTACCATGTTCCTAGTGAGCCTACAACCTGAGCTGATGGGTCCATATGTGGACACCTGACCTAATCTGGGCCAAGTGTGTTTCCCTAGAACTTTTGAAACTGGGTCTGAAAATGAGAGAGTTTCCAGTAAAGATGAAGCCAAAAGAAGTAAAACTCAGATGCCAATGGTTACCATATTTCTTATTACACAGAGGAAGCTAGTTTGAAGAGAGAATGAGGCAGTTTACAGTCTGGATTCTGGAAATGAAACAGTGTTGGTACCACTGCATGAACTGGGAACCTGAGGTGAGGAAACTGGTTTGGGTAATCCAGGAGTTTGGTCTAGCACATGAGGAATCTGAGGTCTTGGTAGTGTCTCTAAGAGAAGATGAGCTGGAAATATTGAGGGATCCGTTTTAGGTCCTAACCTTAGTTCTTGAATATGCTGACATATCTCTATACCCACTGCCACCATGTTAGTCTATGCTTCTAGAATTTCTCCCTTGTTCTTCCCCCAGCCAATCTAGATTCCCTCTAATCCAGTCCAGGGTGAGTTTTTAGAAATTCACTCTTAGGGCAAAATTCAAAATCACTGCATTGGCTTGAATTTTTTTTTTTTTAAACAGAGATTGAGAGAGAGAGAGAGAAAACAGAGTCGAGAGGGGCAGAGGGAGAGGGAGAGAGAGGATCTTAAGCAGACTCCATGCACAGATGGAGCCTGACACCAGGCTCAATCTCATGACCCTGAGATCATCACCTGAGCCAAAATCAATAGTTGGACACTTAACCAACTGAGCCGCCCGGGCGCCCCCATTGGCTTAAAGTTTTACATAGTCGAGTCCTTACTATCTCTACAGAAAAGTGCTTTTCCCTCACTTTCACCACCACACTAACTCTAGGCTTCAGAGGGAGAGCCACATCCTTAGACTCTTTCCTCATAATTGCCTAGTGCTATAGAGTGAATCTTTGCATCCCCCCCAAATTCTTATGCTGAAAACTAATCCCCAGCATGACAGTGTTTGGAGGTGAGGCTTTGGGAAGTACTTAGGTCATGAGGGCAGAGCTCTCATAAATGTGATTAGTGCCCTTATAAAAGTGAACCCAGAGAGCTCCCTTGCCCCTTCTGCCATGTGAGGACACAGTGAGAATACATCTGTCTATGAACCAGGAAGACAAGCTGTGACCAGATTATAAATCCCATCAGGCAGGCAATCATGTCTGTCTTCTTCACCTTGGGCTTGACACATAATAGATGCTTAACAAATATCTGTTGAATGATTACACTGGAATTAAAATTTAAAAGATGTTAAATGAGTGAATGAATGAATACTTGTAGGAAGGCCAGGGCTATAAGAGAAAGACTACAGGTGAGAGTGAAGAGATTGAGAAATGGATGAATACCTGAGAAAGATCTGGTAGAGAGGAGGTCAGGAGAACATTCTCTGAGAGCAGTGGGAGCAAAAACAGAGGCCAGGGAAAGCAGCTAGTTCAGAACAATATGGGAATTATTCTCCCTAGATATTTCTTCTCCTCCCCTCCTAGAGGAGCTCAGAAGATGTTTACATTAAGGTGGGGTCTGGAATAGGGTTGCATTTCTTCCATAGCAAAATTTGGGAAACACATTGCATAAAGAAGCACTGTATTTTCATTTCACATCAATCTATGTTATTTGGAGACATGCAACAAACACTCACACAAAAGGGAAATCTTATTCTTTCTTCTCCTGGCCTCTACAAAATCATCTCTCCTACCCATGCCTTTGTCAGAAAGTCCATAAATTGGAGAAGACCTAGCTCCCTCCAAGTGCTCAATGCTCCAACAAATCACAGAAATCATTAATTCCTCTTACTCTACTAAATATGCTTTATATGCTCTCTGTAGAGCTGAACATATTGCCTGTTTGGTAGTATTTTCCCTCAGTCTAAAAAAATATTAACGACACAGCATCCTGGGACCATTTTACAGACACTGACTCATTAGATATGGCAGGTAATTCAACTCTGGAGACTCAAATCCAGGCATCAGCCATCAAATTCAACTACAACATGTGAACAGTAATAGCCTATCTCCTTGAAACAGCACAAGAGAGTCTGGCCCCTTCCTTGCCTTCTGTGTACTATTACCAGCACAGCTGCTTTATGATTTTACATTGAATAGATGTTTACTGAACCCGGACAGGGTCTCAGACTTTATGCTGGTACTGAGGAGGAAGACATGATTCTGCCCTTGAGGAATCAGTCTCCTAGAGACAGACTGTTCATTAGACCAACATTTAGAAGAAGGTGAAATAAGTATTGTTAGATGAAGTTAAGCCCAGGGGACCTTTTACATTTAGGAGATTTCAGGTGGGGGTTTCAGCAGAAGTGATGAAAGGGTTGTTTCTGAAGGAGGAGAATGGAGGAGCAAGATAGAGAAAAGGTAGCAGGATATTCTAGAAAAAACAGCATGTACTACAGCAGAAAGGCATAGAAAGCCAGGAGCACTGCTTGCAGTGTGAAACAACGGACAATGGGTATACATATGTGTTAGATGACAGGAGTGTCATCAGTTGTTAAAGAAGGCAGGGGTGGGACGCCTGGGTGGCTCAGTTGGTTAAGCAGCTGCCTTCCGCTCAGGTCATGATCCCAGCGTCCTGGGATCGAGTCCCACATCGGGCTCCTTGCTCAGCAGGGAGCCTGCTTCTCCCTCTGCCTCTGCCTGCCAATCTGTCTGCCTGTTCTCACTCTCTCTGACAAATAAATAAATAAAAAATCTTAAAAAAAAAAAAAAGATTAAAAAAAAAAAAAGAAGGCAGGGGTTTTAGGTGGCCAACTAAAAAGTTCTTACTTCATTCTGAAGGCATTGAGGATCTTTTGAAGGATCTTAAGCTACAAGAATCTTGGATTTGTCTTTTAGAAAAATCACAGTAGCAGTTGTGTGAGAATGGATTGGTGGGGAAAAAGAAGGGGGTTAGAAAGAAGAGTTAGGATTTCGTTGCTATATAATCTAGGCAAGAACGAATGGTATTGTTTGGAAATTTAGTACATGTGGATATGAAAATGCATGTGAGGAACACAGAGTGTTCCCTTTGATAAAACAGTTTTCATACTGTATCAAAATTAGGTCCTACTGTACAGAAGTCTCCTAAGGAGACATCTTGTTTTTTTCATCCTTTGAGAGTGAAAGGCTCTAGAGATGGCAGTTTGCCTCAACTACCTTACATTCTGATTAGGACTATTATAGATTCTTTCTGTGTGTCCATATATTATCTAAGTAAAATTCAAATAGTTATCAAGGGTCCATGTGCCCAGTACTGTGCTGGTTATATAAGGATTCTGGATAAAAATAAGACATGATCCTAGAAAAGTAGGCAAAGATAAGAATGGGCAGGTCAGAAGAAAAGACATATAAATACCTATCCCTTAATACGGAAAGATGTTGACCATGTATATAATTATAGAAATGCAAACTAAAATAAGGAGATACCACTGACATATAGTAGCTTGACAAAAGTTCTGAAGTTTCACGAAACTCAGTATGAGCTGGTAGGAATGTAAACTGGCAGACAGTTTGGTAATATCTATCAGAGTTACCTTTTGACCAAATAATTTTACTGCTAGGGATCTGCTGTAAACACCTACTTGTCCAAGCTCACAAAGATATGTACATGAGGATGTTTATTACAGCACGGTTTACAGTAACAAAAGCTAGAAATCACCTAAATGTCCATCAGCAGGGAACTGGCTAAATAAATGATGGTACATTCAAACAGTGAAATAACATCTGGCAGTTAATGAAGAATATGTTCATCTCTATGTGCAAATTTAGAAAGATGTCCAAAACCTATTCTGTAAAAATCTAAAAAGTAAGTATAGAACAATATAGAGTTTTACCCCATTTATGTTGAAAAAATATATAAATAAAACATGAATTTCCTGGTAATATGCACAGAAAGTTTCTGAAGGATGCCCAAGAAACTGTTAACCATCAGCATACCTGGGAGTAGAAATGTGGGTTTGGGGATGGGAGGAGTAAGATCTGTTTCTCACTTTCTTTCTGCTCTGATTGAATGTTTTTCTACTTTCCTTTTTAAAGGCAGATTCTCTCTCTTCAGGAGCTTTCAATTTGATGACATCTGTAAGAAAACTTCTCTGAAACACAGCTTCAGAGTATCTTTTAAAAAGTGTTTTAAGTGATGAGTGCTTATTGGAAACAGGAGTCTAGATTGGTCCCTCAACCAATAGGGGAGGAGAGAGGAAAATAGTGCCTTCCTCATGCCAACATGCACCATCTGAGCTGATCCTAGCAGCCTTCTCCATTGGAAATACCAACTTTAATGATGAAAGCAGAACGTTTTGGGTCTTTATAAATGTTGGTAATGTTCCTGGAAATCGTCAAGTTTTCATCTGCATAAACAACAGCTGCTTTATCTAATGCTATAGATATGACTGAAAAAAAAAATAGGTGGTGGCTTTTTATTATTATTATTTTTTAACACATCATTCTCGAGCCTGATTATTAAAACAAAATAGTTCCTGGGCTGACATCTGAACTGTCGGGTCTGACAACTCAATGACACAACTTGATAAAGAGTGTTTAATAATGAGGAAGTTGGAAGATGCTCTGTGATAGGCCAGCCTAAAAGCTCGGAGGGAACACACAGACTTCTTCATTCCACAAGATGTATTCATGAGAATATGGAAGAAGAAGGTTAATATTATGTTTTAATCTGCTTTTCAAAGGATTTCTTTCTTCCTTTTTTTTTTTTTTTAGTTGCTGGAAGATAAAAGGTCTCAGTGCCCTGACTCACTTATCCTTTACCTTTCACTGGAGGGGAATCATTTTGGGGTGAAAATTCTCAAGGAAGTCAGTTTATCTCCTCAAAACAGAAAAAACTAATCAAGCATTGTCTGATTAATTAGAGACACTTGAAAAAAATGCTATCAAGGCCTACAGCTGTAATCAATTTAATCAACATGCAGAGAGCCAATCTGGTTTCCTTGATTAACAAAGCTGAATGTTAAACAGAGAAGTGTGACATTGTAGTGCCATTAGCTAAGGCTACAAATTGAGCATGATCCCTAAATGTTCAAAGTCAGGTCAGGATAAAGTGAAAACTCTTATGATGAGGACTATAGGCCTGAACATTGCAATTCTTCCCCTTGATATTTCCATGCTAGAAGAACAAGTTTCATCTATGGAGTAGAAATGGGTAGTAACCTTCAGAACGCTTCAAGGAAGACACACACAAAATCAACGACTTGAAAAGATCACACAATAATAAAAAGAGGACAAAAAAAGTGATGTGAGATTTCTCTCAGTTTAGTTGTCACCCAAGTTGGTTATGGAATTCCTCAGGAACAGACATGCCAGACATAAAGAGATAAAATTTTTATTACATTTTTAAGATGTGGATGTGAAATGCATCCATATAGTGTCTGATGAGTAAACTGGAAAATTCAATTTGCTTATTTTATTTGCATGAAGTCAATTTAAATGTCAAGATGTCTAATGCAAAATTGGTTTATTAATGGTTTGTTTCTTGCTCTTAAAAATCACAGTTATAGCTATAAAGTGATGATTATATTTTGTGTAGTCGATTTTTGCAATACAGTCTGGAATTTTGTCTGTGAAAACAGCAATTCTCAATCTTTTGGGGATGAAAAAATTCTCTTCTTTTGTGCTTGGAATTTAGTAAGAGCACAGATAAATACTTGCTAACTAATGTGTTGCAATCAGATACTACGTTTGTTGCATGTAATGTTATCAAAATAGTTTAATTATGGAAATATGTAAATAATTTACCTAAAAAATATATTGAAAAGAATTCAAGGTAATCTCAATATCATTCTCATTCACATATGTTTTCTTGAAGAGGGGTGGGAAGGAAAGCGTATGCATGGTGTTCAGAAATTACTTCCTAAGACTTCAAGCTTCCCACTAGTAATGTATCATAGTACCTGGGATTTTGATTGGTTTCTTTTCTTCTCCCTCTTCTGAGAATGTAGCTCTTCTTCTTTTTTTTCAAAAAGATTTATTTATTTTAGAGAGGGGAGTGAGGCAGAGGGAGAGAGAGTCCCAAGCACACTCTGTGCTGAGCTCAGAGACAGATGCAGGGCTTGACCTCATGACCCTGAGATCACAACCTGAGCCCAAACCAAGAGTCAAATGTCTAACCAACTGTACCACCCAGGCGGTACAGAATCCCTGTAGTTATTCTTTTTTATGGAAAACCCACTTCATGTGATTTGGGGGTGCTAAGCCTTCTTTCACACTCAGTTTGGGGGCAGACGTGAGACCTAAGGTAGATCAGAGGCTACTCTTGGACTTTTGCTGGATTCATGAGCAGGGCCTTGACTCATGTCCACCAAAATGTGCACGTGTGAATTATATTTACTGAGTACACTTTCCCAACAGAAAATGAAAGGTTAAGAAAAACTGCATGAAGCTATGGTATTTTAAAAGTGGTCCTACAGGAACCTTACATTTCTTTGGGAGACAAATACTGTTTCACCCAGCAGAAGGATGCTCATAGAACGAGTGTTTCTCATTCAAAATAAACATGACATCTTTGAAGGTGCAGGGCAAACAACTATCTCCTGAAAAATAGGTTTTATCTTCATATCTTTGAAGGAACATTAAAAGAATATCTGAATGCCTGCTTTTGCCACTTAATACTTTTGTTCTAAGTATTGATAATAGAGTGGTGACCAAGCCACACTCCCTGCTTGTAAGGTGTTGACAGTCTAGAGGTGGAGACAGATAATAAATAAGTATACAAATAAGGGAAGTGGTTCAGACTATGCCACCCCGAAATGTGCCACTTTGACGTAAGGATTATTTTGAGCTGAAGGCAATGAGAAGAAGTAGACACAAGAAAAAGTCTTTGCCCTCCCTTTCTCTATCAGGAGGTGTTGGATGATTTTGAATCACTGGGGCCAACTCTAGACTCTCACTAGAGATGACACCAGAGCAATCTACACAACAAACCTTACTAACTTGCTCTTATTTTCCATTAATAATATATATTTCCCCTCCCATAATCTGCCACCTCTGGAGACTCAAAGTCCCTTTCCTTTGTCTTGTAACTTCTACAAAATTTGTCTTTTTTTTTTTTTTAAGATGTTATATGAGCCCAAGTTCTAACCACTCCTTTGAGTTACTCATCACTGAGTACTTCTGTGATTCTGCACATTGCAGGTTTTAATAAATCTCTGTTTTTACTGTTATTTGTCTTTTGGCACTCTAATTTTCAGGAAAGCATGGAGGGGGATAGAGGGAATACATTCTTCCTCTCCTACAGAAGGAATATTATTTCAGATAGCTAAAAGTGCTCTAAAAATCTAAAAATAAAATTATATTTCATGAGTATATCATATTAACAGCTCTAGCACAAAGTAAGGGTAATAGGTCCCCATAAAAACTCCAACTTGTTGCATACAGACTGATCCTAAATGCACAGGGAGAATGGCAACCACAGAATGGATGATTTAGGGTCATCTCTCAGAGGTGGATGTTTCTAATATAATGAGCCTCTCAGAAAAACAAAATAAATTCACATTTAACCATGTTTACCAAGGAAGTCCTGTCACTGTCCATATTTTCAAGCTCTTAACTGCATAATTATAAGGACGAATGGGGAGGCAATGGGGAATTAGAGACAAGTTCATGACTTTATTTTTTAAAAGATTTTATTTACTTATATGAGAGAGAGAGCATGCACAAAGAGAGAGGGGCACACACACATGCGCAGGAGCAAGGTGGGGAAGGGGCAGAGGGAGAGGCAGCCTCCACGCTGAGCAAGGAGCCCAATGTGGGACTCAGTCCCAGGATCCTGGGATCATGACATGAGTCAAAGGCAGACACTTAACCAAGTGAGCCACCCAGGTATCCCAGTTCATGACTTTAGATTGACCACCTCAACTTCTAGGACTGATTTCCTAAAATCCAGCAAGTCTTGGTTGGTCACATAATGAATGGAATGCTAACATATTCCTATGCTGTATATCTGGATGAATAAGTGGCTGGTGGGGGGTGGGTAGAGGGAGACTATAGCAATCACAACAACTATCACAACAGAAAACACCTGGATAATCCAATGTGGAGCTGGATATTAGACACATATCTGGGGTACCAACATACCATATAATTTAAGTTGCACAGTTTTTGATTTGGGTTTAAATTCCCTTTTAGGGGGCACCTAGCAAGTTCAGTTGGTTAAGCAGTTGCCTTTGGCTCAGGTCATGTTCCCAGGGTCCTGGGATCAAGCCCCACATCTGGCTTCCTGCTCAGCGGAGAGCCTGCTTCTCCCTCTCTCTCTGCCTACTTGTATTCTCTATCTCTGTGTCAAATAAATAATAAAAAACCATATATATATATATATGTATATATATATATATAAATTCCCTTTTAGGCTTGCAATCTTTGGGTTAAATTGTACCTTTTTCACCTGGACTGGAATATGGGAATAACAGGACTCACCACAACCAGTTGGGGCAGGGATTAAATAAAGCAATATAGCCTATGGAAACTCTCACCACTCAGGGCCTGCTACAGAGATAGAGTCCGTAGGTGATAGATGTAGTAATAGTGTTAGTAGTTACTATTATCTGAAATTACAGAAAAATATTCACTGTCTAGCAACTTTATATCACACCTTTTCTGGAGTTACAAGACAACTATGTGTTGAATGCATTAGAACTAAATCATTAGCAAATCAAGAGCAGAAAACTTTGTAGCCTTCTCTGACTTTAACTAGAGAATAATTACCTTAATATTAGAATAAAAAAATAAAACCATCTAAGCCTTTGTATGGAATGATGGGACTTAATGTTGCAGAAAGAGTAGGTGGGGTTTAATTTAATGCTCTAAATTAGCTCTCTGGGCTTTTGCAAAGAATACCTACAGGGTATCATTTTCATCATTAAGTGTGTCAGGTTATCAGATGCTATATTTATGTACTGATTTCCATTTTCCTTTCAAAGTTTGGTTATTCTTTTATGTTCAGTAGTCAAATAAAACAATGATATGCTAAAAAGAAGGCTCTGTGAGGTGAATGACAATTTAATTTTTCTCCAGTGTTGGCTGGTTACACAAGAAAATAAAGAACTGCGGAAAGTTGACAGGATCTTTAGTTGCCTAGGTTTATTAGCCAGCAGTTGCAGTGTGTGTTAACTGCAACACTTTGGTTAATGGAAAATATTGTGATTGAACGTTGATATGGGTGATACATGGACTTTTGAATAGATATGATGGTAAAATGCTATTTTTAAAACATCGGGAGGAAATAATCAGAATTCTTTGTTGCTTGGGACCATTCCAGTGAGTAAACTGGGCTTGCCAGAAAGGACAGTAATTCTTTCACATCACGAAGCTACCATCATCATCATGATTATTCATGGTGTTACTCCAGCTGCTATTTAATCTAAGTATGGTCCTGGTTCTAAAGAAAGCTTACATGGTAAACTAAAAAAGGCAGGAATATACAGAAACATTAAAATACCAGAAAGAGAAAACTGACTATATTAGACTAAGAGTCACACTAATGGTCCTTATCGAGAAATTCGTTTATTCAGAAAGTGTAACATACACATAGAAAAGTGCAGAGATAATAAATGTACAACTCAATGAATGATCCCAAAGTGGCCATAAGCACCACCTGGACCAAGAGTAGAAGCTTCCCTCACTCTTCCTCCTGATCATTACACTCCCTGGTCCCCGAATATAGCCCAGACTTCTATACACTTCTAACACTACCAACTAGTTGGCCTGTGTTTAAATTTTATATGAATGGAATCAAACAACATGTATTCTTCAGATGTCTAGATTGTTTCCTTGAACATTACATTTATCAAAATTCATCCATGCTTTTGAGTGTAAATAGTATCCCACTGTGTAAATAGTATTCCATTGTGTAAATACAACCCAAATTACTTAGTCTACTATTGAAGGGGATTGGGTTATTTACAATTTGGGGCTATTGTGAATGTGTCTATGTTGGGAGAAAAAACTTTCTTCTTCCAACTTGGGTCCAGTGGTTGGGGGTTTGCAAATGAACTGACAATAGCCAGATGAACAGGAAAAAAAAGACAACGTTTATTTCCATGTGCACATGGGAGTTGCTTATAAGTAACTTGGCTAGCCACTTTTACCTTGGATAGCCCAAGGTAAAAGTTTATATGCCAGGTTAACAAAGGGGATGGATTTGGGTCTTCAATGGGCAAGTGTGGAAGGTCGTGTTAGATTTTTTATGCCAATGGGAATGGGCAGTCTGTCTTTATGGCAGCTGTATTTTTAGGAGGCTCTGCTTTAGTGAGAGAAGGGGAGTTCAGATATGATTTCTTTCTGAATCCTCTGTAACTCAAAAGTTTTCACTGTAAAATAATCCTTACATCAACTCTGGGAGTCTGACGGGGTCCCCACAGTTTATATGTTTTTGGATGCACATATGTATTCATTCTACTGGTTATATCTCTAGGAGGTTAACTGTTGGGTAAAAGAGTATGGTTGTGTTCAGCTTACCTAGTTGCTGCCACAACAGCATCCCCAAGTAGTTTTATCAATTTATACTCCCATCAGCACTGTGTGGGAGTTCTAGTTCCTCCAAATCCTCACCTAAATTATTGATATTTTGTATTTTAGCCATTGTGATGAGGTGTAGTGGAATCCATGTTCTTTTAATTTGCATTTTTCTGGTATTTTTAATGACTGTGTACATTTTCATGTTTACTGGTCATTTGGAAACTTTCTTTTGGAACTGCCTGTTCAAGTCTCTTGGTCATTCTTATTTACTTTTGGAGCATCTCTTTTTTCTGACTTGGGGTTCTTTATATATTCTGGACTTATATATATTTTGGAGCCCTTCCTGTGTTGCAAATATCTTCTTTCACTCTGTGGCATGCATTTCTATCTTGTTAAATAGTGTTCTTTAAAAAGTTCCTAATTTCGGGACGCCTGGGTGGCTCAGTTGGTAAAGCGGCTGCCTTCGGCTCAGGTCATGATCCCAGCATCCTGGGATCGAGTCCCACATCGGGCTCCTTGCTCGGCAGGGAGCCTGCTTCTCCCTCTGCCTCTGCCTGCCACTCTGCCTGTGCTCGCTCTCTCTCTCTCTAATAAATAAATAAAATCTTAAAAAAAAATAAAAAGTTCCTAATTTTAATATGGTCAATTACCAATTTTTTTATGGTTACTGAAATATGAGGCCTACATAAGACCATGAAGCTATTCTTTGAAGTTGCTTTTGAGAGTTTTATTGTTTGATATGGTAGTCACCAGTCACAAGTGGCTACTGAGCACTTGAAATGGACCTAATCTGAATTGGGATGGGCAGTAAATATAAATGACACTGGGTGTCAAGGATTTATGATGACAAAAAAAAACGTAAAGTATCTTACTAACACAATATTTTATAGCAATTATGGAAGGACCAACAGCCAATTGGAATGACATAAAGACTATTTTAAGCTGAAAATGGGCAAATAGCAAACGTAGAAAGAAATCTTATGTGAACTTCCCTTTTCTGACTAGAGCAGAGCTTTTCAAGAGTCAGCTGCTGCAAATCCCCCACTCTGAAAAAGTCTTCAGTCAGGGAGGTGATTGACCTTTAGTGAGGGGACATTCCAAGAAATTGTGTAAACAAGCCTTATCAGAACCTTCCATCCTTTCCCACTGAAGTCCTAACCCCTCCCCTCTACTCCCATTTATTAAGCTGATATATAAACCTTTACTTCAGGCTCTTTGAGGGGCCTCTTCTTATAGAATGCTTCCATATGCATGCGTATAAAACTTTTCTCCTATTCATACACTGTCAACAAATTGATTGCCCCCATCTCTCACCAATCCCTCAAACCTAAGTTGGTAGAGAAAAAGCTTTCCTCCCCCAAATTACAACGGAAATGACAGTATTTCAGATATACTGTGCTAAATAACTTAACAAAATTAATTTTACTTATTAATTTTTAAATGTTACTAGAAAACTTAAAGTTAAATATGTGGCTCAAATTCTATTTCAACCAGACAGCAGCTCTGGATGCTGATTTATTCCTCTAATGTGATTCTTTTGCTTCTGGCTTGTAATTAGGGTAGGGTCAGAGGGCCATTAGCAATTAGGACAATTCAAAATAAATGTGTCTTGAATTCTCCAGAAAGCTGGTCTATTTCTGGTTAACTCATTTACCTACGGTGTAGTACTCTGGGGTTTACTATGGCCTCTTCTCTTCATAGACACAGAAATTCCAATTTTTGTCCCCCAAGCCCTTTGGGCTATTGGAGGCTTTAGGCTCAGCTTCTCAGCCTCTCAGCTGCTGCTCTGTGGAGGGGAATTTTTCCCAAGAGGGTAGTACAGCTTGCAGGCTCTCTCCCTTCTCTGCTTCCCTTCTCTCCTGGAGCAAAGCCCCATAAATCCTCACAGCCCTGGAAGCTCTCCAATAACTTCAATCAGGTGATTTTCATATTTTGTTTGGTGCTTCTGGTTGTTCTCAGAGGGAAGTTCAGTGTGAAACAACCAAGACTGCCATTGCAAGAGGCAGAACTTACATTAATTAATTAAAAATATATCATGCCTGTCATTAATATTGTAGGATTTTAATCATGAATGATGTGGAGAACTGAGTCAGGGTCATGGAAAAAGGGCAGTCCTAATTTCACTTTAGTCAGGGAAAGTTTTAAAGAAGAGTGCAGATGACTTTTATTTTTTTAAAGATTATATTTATTTATCTGACAGAGATCACAAGTAGGCAGAGAGGCAGGCAGAGAGAGAGGAAGGGAAGCAGGCTCCTTGCTAAGCAGAGAGCCCGATGCGGGGCTCAATCCCAGGACCCTGGGATCATAACCTGAGCCGAAAGCAGAGGCTTTAACCCACTGAGCCACCCAGGCGCCCCTGCAGATGACTTTTAGAGTAGGATATTTAGATAGCAAGGTGATAGTCCAGAGTCAGGAAGTATCATGTAGGACTAGGAATAGAGTCTATCTGATAAACTAGCTGATTAAATAGATAATGGAAATTTTAGCTCAAAGAAGTCAAATGAATTATAAATCACATGCTAATTCTGATTTGTAGTATTGCCTGGAGTACATTATGGAGAAGGATTTTAAGTATGCAGTGGGGCTCAGTGGGCAAGAAGATTGCAGTCCACTGGCAATGTCTGCAGTGGACAAAGGATGGGGGATAACTGCACATGAGTGAGCATCATAACATCCCAGAAATCATACCCAATGATTAAATTATCATGCATCATAAATATACTACTGAACTGTTCGTAAATTAAAATAATTTAGATTTATCGTGTAAAGTTTCTGAACATGCCACCCCCAAAATACTGCTTTGGCATATTGATTGTTTTGAGTTGAAGACACTTGAGAAACAGTAGATTCAGGATAGGCTCCCTGACACCTTCCCCCTTCTACCTAAAAGCAGGGCATAAAATTTCCCAGGAGCAAGGTGCCCTTTCTTGGACATGGTACAGTTCAATCACCAGGGATACCACTGACAGACGCTTTATTAACACAACTCTTATCTTCCATTAGTTTCCCCTATATATTTACCATCCCACAGTTTGCCATCCTAAGGGCCAAAACCCCTTTTCCTTTGCCATGTCACTTCTCTGCAAATACAGTGTTCCGTGCTAAGATGCTAAAAAACTTTAAGTCCTAAGCACTCCTTTGAGTTACCCTTCACTGAGTTTCTCCCACGTGTATGTGGGTTGCACAAATAAATAAAATTTGTATGCTTTTAATCTTGTCAGTGTAATTTTCAGTGCCCAGCTGCAGAACCCAGGAGGATAAAGAAAAAAATAATATTTTTCCTTCTCTATAATCACATTACTTCAAAGTGCTCTTGATCAATATCAACATGATGGAAGGTCTTTAATGGAGGACCAAAGGGCTTTATATTCAGTGATGACCTACTTAAGGTTATAACTGTCCTGCAAGAACAGTGAGCATGCCTTGCACATTTATGGGAAACATTTGGCTGAGAGAGAGAATAGACTGGGTGACAAAACTGAGATTCAGAATGATCTTGATAGTCAAGAAAATTGGTTCGGACACCACAATTTATTCCACAAATATCTACCAAGATCCAGTTTTGTGTCAGATTCTAGCAAAAACACAAAAAAAGAGTTTCCGCCCTTTAGAGCTTACAGTAGAGTATGGAGGGTGAGACCAACATCAAGCAGATAATCACACAAAAATGAATAAACATTGTGAAGTTAAATGGTGCTGTGAGAACACAAGAATGGGGCTTGGGGGTTCCCTAGAGGAAGTGACACTTGAGAGGAAATCTAATGGATATATAGGTATTAACCAGTCAAGGTGGAAGGCAAGGTAGGGAAAAACAATCTAGGAAGGAGCAGCAATGGGCAAAGGCCCCGAAATAGGCAGGTTTGAGAAGGAAAAGTAGCCAGTGCAGCTAAATCACAAATCTCTAGAGGGGAAATGATGCAACATAAGGCTGGCCCAGTAAGCATGCACCAAACCACTCAAGCCTTGCAGGTCACTGAAAGATTTTGGTCTTTATCCTATGAACAATGAGAAGTCATTGAAGGGTTTTAATATTGGGGTATCACAGTCAGATGTGTGTTTAGAAAAGGCTGCTATGGCTGCTCTGTAGGGGCTAGGTATGGGATGTGGTGAAAAGGCACATATAAATGCAGAGAGATAATTTATGGGGTTACAGCAATGGTCCAGAAGAAAGGTGGTGATATTTTTAGGTGACCAAAAGTCAGAGATAAACCATTAATGGGACATGGGTACTAAAAAAAATTAATGTGATTTGAGGTACCCTAATATATACAGTATCCTGGTCAATGGTTTAACTGTAATTTGAACTGTTGCATTAGTCTGCTCAATTTAGAGAACCCCCAATCTGATAAACCCAAAAGTGTCCAAAACTATACCGGGACCAGGAATGGCAAAGTAGACTTGAGGGTGGAGAAATAGGACACTGGAGGAGAAAATGGAACACCCAAAAAGCAATATTCAAAATTCAGAGGGTATTATGTGAAAGAATGATGACTTAAATTATTGTTCTGGAAAGGGATCTAGAACCCTAAGGAGAAGCTATTGGGAAACCGATGTCTAAGAGATGCTCAATAATGGAGGGGCTGCTTTATGCTACACTGAGCCTGCCTCCCTGGCAAAGACGTGCAGAGGAGACTTGTGACGAGATGTTGGGTTAAATCATCTTCGTAATCTCTTCATACTCTCTAGGATTCTGATTCTCTCACAATGTGATCTTCTTTCTTTTTTGAAAACTTTATGTTCTTAATATACCTATTAATACCACTACCACCACTACCATCCCTTTCTGCCATTTACTTTATTTTTATTTATTTATTTATTTATTATTTATTTATTTGAGAGAGAGAGACAGAGTGAGACAGCATGAGAGGGAAGGTCAGAGGGAGAAGCAGACTCCCCATGGAGCTGGGAGCCTGATGTGGGACTCGATCCCAGGACTCCGGGATCATGACCTGAGCCGAAGGCAGTTGCTTAACCAACTGAGCCACCCAGGCGCCCCTTTTTATTTGTTTTTTAAGATTTTATTTATTTATTTGACAGAGAGAGAGAGAGAGTGCATAAGCAGGGGGTGCAGCAGGCAGAGGGAGATGGAAAAGCAGGCTCCCAGGTGAGCAAGGAGCCCTATGCAGGGTTTGATCCCATGACCCTGGGATCATGACCTGAGCCAAAGGCAGATGCTTAACTGACTGAGCCACCCAGGCAGTCCCCTTTCTACCATTTAATGAAAATACATATGCCAGGCCCTGTGCAAATCACTTTAGCATATATTTCATTTAATCTTTAAAATAACACTATAAGGGAAGTAGCAAAATACCACCCCTATTTTTTAATCTTTAAAATTTTATTTATTTATTAAACAGTACTCTTTTTATTTTTTAAAGATTTTATTTATTTATTTGACAGAGGGAGAGATCACAAGTAGGCAGAGAGGCAGGCAGAGAGAGAGGGGGAAGCAGGCTCCCCACTGAGCCACCCAGGTGCCCCCAGCCCTATTTTTTTTTAGATAATTTAACTGAGGCTTAGAGAAGTAATTTCACAAGAATACAAACTTAGCATTTTGATTCCAGAGATGGGGCTTTTAACCAGTGCACTATATCCCTTCCTAAAACCACTTATTCTACTATATGCCAATGAATCCCATACTGAGCTCAATGATTTAAACCCATTTCTAAATTTCAAAATATGCAAGTATATGAAACACCATATTTCTAAAGATTTTATTTATTTATTTGTTAGAGAGAGAGAGAGCGAGCACAGGCAGACAGAGTGGCAGGCAGAAGCAGAGGGAGAGGGAGAAGCAGGCTCCCTGTCAAGCAAGGAGCCCGATGTAGGACTCAATCCCAGGACGCTGGGATCATGACCTGAGCCGAAGGCAGCTGCTCAACCAACTGAGCCACCCAGGCGTCCCGAAACACCATATTTCTTACGACAAAATATATTCAATGTCATAGCTAGTAACTTTGTCAGAGAGGTAGACTAAGGTTATTATGCTTGGTAACAAACAACCCCCAAATCTCAGTGGCTTAAAAACAACAAAGGTTCATTTCTTGCTCATGCAAAATGTCCATGACAGAGGATCAGGGGAACGGTTTATCAAAGTCATTCAACAACCACTATCTTGAATGTTGCCGGTAGGTGGGGGGAGACTCTGCAAGGTCTCACACCTGCAGTCAAATGTTTCAGCCAAGCAACAACATAGGCTGTTGTGCCCATAATGCATTGGTTAGAATCGGTTGGGCTAACTGGCTCCTTCTAAAACCAAGTGGCTTAGAAATGCAATCTAACAATGTGGCTGGCATTGGGAGATCTAGGAGATCTGGGAAAAGCTGGAAAACCATGTTAGTAACTGTCACAGACAGTAAATATGCAAGGAAGCCAGGAAACATGCAAACGGCTTTTGTTGCATACATTTCAGAGTTTATACCAAGAAGAATATTGACTATCTCTCTACCAGCGTGATTACTTACCCCATGTTCAGAGTATTACTATACTAGAGGAGGGGAAATGTACAAAACATGCTGAATTCTGGTAGAAGTCTTCCCTGTATTTGTAAAACACAGTTTGAACCATAATCATGTCGGGGATTCAAGCCCTTGGCATGCCATGTTAGTAAATTTATTTTACTTGGGTTAGATATAAGTGTTTAGACAGAAAATGTAATATTTTACTATCTTACAAGGTTCATTGAACTTAACTATGTCAAGCCATCACTGGTGAACTGAGAGAAGATATGAAACAACTCAAGCCTTACATTAGGTTTCAAATATTAAGATGTTAGAATAAAAATCACTTAAATGCATTACAGAAATTTTATTCTGAAAATTCTTGGCAATGCCAGTCCATCATTGTCAAATTAACTAAAAGTGTGCTCCTCAAATCCCAATTTTATTTATATAAAAATGCAAACCTCTTACAAAAGTTTTGCTTTCTGGTAAATATTTGTAATAATATAAAATAAAACAAGTAATTCATCTTATTTTTTGCTGCACCTCAGAGTACTCAATTAAAATTTGAATGGCTTTTACCCGCCGTCTGTGGAAAAATACAGTAGTTTTATTCATAAGCCCTTCATGATCTCAACTACAAAACTAAAAACCTGCGAAGAAAATATGAAGACAAATCAGTGGCATTTATGAAGCATTTCACTGGAAATGTTTTATTTTTTTTTTAAATATTTTATTTATTTATTTATTTGACAGACAGAGATCACAAGTAGGCAGAGAGGCAGGCAGAGAGAAAGGAAGCATGACGTGGGCTGAAGGCAGAGGCTTTAACCACTGAGCCACCCAGGTGCCCCATCATTGGAAATGGTTCTTAAGGAGATAACAATTTCTTGTTGTAAGTGATTTAAATGCCCAAAGAGAAAGTATGTGTGGTGTTTGTATACTTAAAACATAATTAAAATTTGTATTACAAATTCTAGTTTAGGAAAAAACTGGCTTTAAAAGGCAATTTCCTGTAAGGTCATTGCTCTGATATTTCAGATGGTGCCTTTTTCTAATTTGAAAGCTACATATTTTAATAGAGAATCATCCAAAATGTTTTTAAGGTCAAACTGGAAATATGTTGATGATTTAAAAATGCAAGCAAAGTGCTTTATTATATTATACTACCAGAGTGTTATTGTAGTTTAAAAATATCATTAAATCAGCACAAACCCGCACTTATCATTTCCTGCACATTTTTCACACTGAGCTGCCTTCTGACTATGAGTAATCTGTTAATCTGCTCTTTGCCTCACAATCCGTCAAAGTGACAAATTCATTCCTTCTCTAATACATAATATCTTCATTTACTGTATGCCTTGCTGCAACTTGCTTTTTTGCTAGCATGGAAATTTAGAAAATCACAAGCAAATTTAGAGACTTCACATGGGTGGTTGTTCTTGTTTCCCATTTCTTCCATTATTCCAGCAGTTGAAACTAAAACTTTTCTGGACTTTTAATGTGAGTTAATAGTGTTTCCAAAATGAAGGCGGTTTCAGGTTTCAATAACAGTGTTGTTAAAGAGGTTGGAAGAGGGCAAATGGTAATCATAAAGTAAGAACGCCCTTCACTGCATCAAAACACTGACCATAGAAGAATTTTCTTCCAGTGTTCGTGGACAACAGATAGATTCTCACCCTTTGCCCCCACCCCTAGGTATAAAGAAAAGAAATTTCATTAAAAAAAAAAAAAAAAGAAAGGGAAAGATATCCGTCCAGTCATCTAGGGATGAATTGCTTTCCTCAAAAGACAGGGCTTCACTAGCATAAATACCCCTGTTTAACTGAAAGCCACAATGTGATTTTATTTAAGCTGAGACCTTTACTTTTATCCTGATGTTGACTTTCGTCAGGCCAGGCCAGATCTCAGGTTCCTTGCTCACTGCTATTTTTTTTTTTTTAAGATTTTATTTATTTATTTGATGGAGAGAGAGACCATGAGAGAGGGAACACAAGCAGGGGGAGTGGAAGAGGGAGAAGCAGGGTTCCCGCAGAGCAGGGAGCCCGACGCAGGACTTGATCCCAGGACCCTGGGATCATGACCTGAGCTGAAGGCAGATGCTTAACGACAGAGTCACTCAGGAGCCCCTGCTCATGGCTATTTTGACAATACAAATGGTTCTGTGGTTTAAAATTTGCTTGCTGTTAATTCAACAGAATATATTCTCTGCTCCCCTTGTTTCTTGCTTTAGTTCAGCTGCTTATTAGTCTATAAATTCTGCAAATAAAGAGAATGAAGTACTGAAAGACAGGAGAATGTAGAAATTCTAGTTTCCTTTCACCTTAAATAATAGATAAGGTACATAAGGTACATCCTCTACAAATCACAATTTGGCTTCACTTGTTACTGATCTAGGTTTTCACATACTAAAATAAAGGTCATTATTGTTAACCTCGAGAGTCAAAAGCAGGGAAGTTATGAGCCCTGGCTTTCTAATCAGTCCTTTTCACCACACAGACAACTTTTTTTCCATGTGTACACCCAACACCCGACAGCATTTTCTTGTCCTGAGCACCAAATTGCATCTGATTTGTCTTAATGGATGGCAAGGGAGCTAAAGGCTTTTAAAAATCAATGGACAAGAAAGAGTCAATAGAACAATAATGCTAGTGTTAATTCAATCAAATCAGCTAAAAGTTGTTTGCTTTTTCTCCTTTAAGTCATTTTAAACTGGCCGAACGTTTGACTCATTTGGTATTTATCATACTGAGTGAGTTTTTATGTGGCAATGAACAGCAAAATATGAAGCTGTAAACTCAGGTAAACATAATATATTGTTAGAGTGAAGAAGTATGTGTTTTAACATTAATCAATTTCCAAATGTAATGTTTCTCATTAACAAGTGAAACAAAATAATTACTGAGAAGAAACAGAACCAACTGCCAACAAAAACAGAGTTTGCGAGTAAGTGCAGGTTTGGAAGGGCAACAATTTCTCCACGACAGGCTAGAGACCCACTCCCAAACCCCTGGACACTTTCCCTAAAATGTTCACACCCCGCCTGGGGAGGCCAGGCCATGCTAGCAGGCTGCAAGCTCAGATGGCACGTGAAAGTCACCTCTCCAAGGCACTCTGCACATAGTAGGTGCTTCGAAAATACTCAGGGAGTGTTTCTACAGGTCTGATCTGCACACAGTCTCAGTTGTTTCATGCTGTAGTGGTTCCTTGTTTAAATAACAAGGGAAGCTTTTCTGCATCGGGTTACAGAATGAATGATGAGGCAGTCAGTCTATGGATGTGACCGGCTCTGGCCACTGAACCATAATTACAGTCTTCCATTTCTTAGGTTCATGTCATTATCGTGGGCCTCAGCCTGCAATCCCCTCCCTTCCCGTTCAGACAGAACAGAGGTGAATGTTATAAACTGGAATTAGTACTTCGACTTTTTAAAATGTGCTCATTACTCTAGAAGGAAAAACTGAATCTTTTAATTAAAAGCTGAAATGGTAAAGTGTTAGAATGGTAAATAATTGCTTTGGTAATTACCTTCTTTACATTGGACCCTGGGCCAAAGGTAATCTGAGTTCATCATGTGGATGGGTAACAGTGGCTGGGGAGGCCCAGGGAATCGCAGGAGTTCTTCATTCTGCCAGTTAAAAATGCTAAGAATTTTTAGGGATCCATCATTTCAGATACAGCAGCTTGGGGGAAGAATGAGGGGGAAGGGTGCAATCTGTTTTCTATAACTCTTATGGATACGTGTTTCTTGAGTCTGCAATTTTGGAAAATATGACAATATCTAAAATATTGATGAGTGTTTCCCCAGCCCTAATGGCTTTAGATCCTCTCATGGAGTACAACAAAAAAAGTAGGAGGCACAGGTTGAAATGCTGAGTCCCAGGGGCCCAAGAGATCCAGTCAGACAGCAGGTAGACATCTCAACTGAGAAACTGAAGAGTGGGGTCAGCCGATGCCCAGGATGGCAGGGCCAGAGTGAACAAGCAGAGCAAGTGAAGAAAAAGAAATTTTGTCCAGGTGTGCAGGGGTGCTGGTCAGTTAGGTCCTGGAACAGGGTGACTGGAGAGGGTGTGCAATCTGAGCTAACTGGATCTGGTAGAATAAGTGGTCAGAACTGGGACCCAAAGTGGTCTGGGCAGCCAAGTGCCAAGAGCAGAGGGGAAAGAAGCGATGGGGCAGCACCTTTGGTGAACTGCTAGAACCCAATGGGAAGTGTAGCCTCAAAGTTGGGCCCAGGCATTATCCTAGGCTCCAAGTGGTGAGAGGAAAGAAGCGGGATGATTACTGAGGGATTGAGTTTTCTCTATGACAGGGCTAGAGAGGCCGGAGAAGCCACTCTAAGCCAGGACTTTGCTTGTAGAACTAGGAGGAAAGGAGTCCTCTTTCTATCAAGTGTTCTTAAAGACTCTTGTAAAGCTTTGACCAGTTGACTAAGGACCTCTTCAGGAACAGGAGGAGCAAGGAGTCACTTGAATTTAAAGGGCATCAGCACCATAAGCTCAGACTCTGTCTCTTCCCCCTCTCTCTCTGCCTTTTTGCTTTTTTCTTCTTTTCCATTTACCTGTCCAGATTCTGTTGGCCTGGCCAGGGTCAGGTACACCTCAGCCACAGTGGCAACCCAAGACAACTTCTAGCAAGTGGCACCGGACTCCACAAAATAGGCATGCGTAGGCAAATACAGATAAGCAATTTCCAATAAGAATGCCAAAAACAAAACAAAAACATAGGAGTTCAGTTTCGGAAAACTTGCCTCTGCTGAGAGGTTTAAAATGATACTTTATTGGAGACTTTAGATTGTGCTATTTTTAAGGGATCATTTTAAATAACTTCATGAGAGAGATTTCATTTACTACATGTAGGAACAGGGCCAGGTTCCAGACACCCTCAAGGGAGAAAAGTATGCAGGTAGTTCTGGGTTCCGGCTAGCAGTCAAATCTAGGGCGAGGTAGCTGGTATAGAGAGACAAGGGAAATTCATTTCTGTGAGTGAGGGTCAACGAGTTCAACACATATTTCTTTTTTTTTTTTAAGATCTTATTTATTTATTAGTTAGAGAGAGAGAGAGAGAGAGCACAGGCAGACAGAGAGGCAGGCAGAGGCAGAGGGAGAAGCAGGCTCCCCGCCGAGCAAGGAGCCCGATGTGGGACTCGATCCCAGGACGCTGGGATCATGATCTGAGCCGAAGGCAGCCGCTTAACCAACTGAGCCACCCAGGTGTCCCTCAACACATATTTCTTGAGTGTCTCCTTTGTGTTTGGTGCTGTTTGAGGAGCTAGGGATATAGTGAACATGAGAGAGATAAAGTCGCTAGATTCAGGCAGTTTACATTTCCAGCGTGTGTGTGTGTGTGTGTGTGTATGTGTGTGTGTAGACAGTAGGCAAACAAGCAAGAAGGTATCAGGTAGTGAGGAGTATTGTAGTAAAAACAAAAAAAGATAATATAATGAGGCTGACCGGGGCTATTTTAGGTTGGATGCTAAGGAAGGGCCTCTCTGAGGTGATGACATGTATAGGGAGCTGTATGCATGTATGTATGTATGTATGACATGTATATAGGAGGAAGCTGCTATTTAGGGTCTTATCTAGGGTGAAGGAACTCAAAGCAGAGGGGCCTCTCATGCAAAGCTCTTCATGTGGAATCAAGCCTGGAGTGTCCAGGTAAAAGGGACATGACCATGGTATTTAATACACAGTGAACAGGCTGCACAATGGTACAAGAGACAGTCTGGGTGGTGGGCATCCAGGGTAAGGACTACCATTTGGTTCCCCAAGAGCAGTGGGAAACCTCTGGGAGGTTTTCCATGGGGCCATGCTGGGCTCCAGTAGGGCCCAAAGGAGCAGAGAAAGCAGGTGGGAAGCTATGGCATGTGTCCAGGTAGGGGTGATGGCAACCGTGGGCTGGGATTGCAGCAGCAGGGAGGGGCTGGGTCTGGCATAGGCTTTGGTTGGAGGGAACACTAGCACTATTTACTGAGGATGGACACGGAGTGGGTCAGGGTGAGGAAGCAGGAAGCACTCTCGCTTTCTGCCTTGAGTAAAAGTGGGATGATGGTGACATCTTCCGAGACAGAGAAGACTGAAGAGTAAACAGATGTGTAGAGGGAGAGAAAACCAAGTTGTTGTGAATACTTGGATTTGAGATCCAAGTGGGTATCTGTCAAATTGGCAGCTTAGATAGATGAGTCTGGAATTCAGGGGAGGATCAGGACTGGATATATAACTTTCAGAGTTATTAGAATATAGAAGGTATTGGAAGCTATTATTATTATTAAATAGCTTGTATAAATAATACATATTATATTACATATTAAAGATTAGGGCCATTCTAATGGTTATCAGTGTCTAGGGATATCTGGTCGGTGGGGAATAGAACATGCATGGACGTTAGATGTAAACTGCCCAAACAAGAGCCTCTCATAAAAACACATTGCTATCCTGCTTAAGAATGAAGCAATGCCATTGTCATCTTATTTTCAGGGAAGGAAAGGGTAATTCTTGCAAAGATGTAGGGAAAAACTTGACATTTAACTGGTTAACATTCAGGATGAGGACTTTCATTTCTCTGTGTTATCTGGGCATACTTCTACTCTTCCTCTCTGAGCTCCTACCCAAGCCAGGCCAGCTGAACAGCACAGGGAGAAAAGAGAACATGATGCCACCCTGCCCTCTGGGGAACCCACAGCTAGAACAGCAATGGCGGTCAAGGAGCGTGAACCAGACTGGGGTTCCGAGTCTGGAGAATTGCAGCCTGTAGATGAGCAGGTGCTGGGAATGGGGGAGTGTGAAATGAGAGGCAGCAATATGGACAGCTTTTCTTAAGCTAACGAGAGAAATGATGAAAGTAAAAACTGGTGCCTTTGGTTTTATAAACAGATCATTAAGATGTAATGCAAAAATGTAGATAATGGAAAACCACCATAACACAACGTTCAGAGAAACCATTTGCAAGGCTAATCAGGAAATCTTCTGTTGTGGTTTGGTCTGAAGGAGGAGTATTTGTTAAAAATCTGACTTACTTGCTTTAAAATTATCCAAACTTAATCATTTCGGGAGAAACATGACATGCAAGTTCTGTATTTAATTTATTTATTTATACATTTTCTCTCTTTTGTGTTGGTTGGGGGGAAAAAAAAGCTTAAGCAATAGAGAAGCCCATCAGGCTGAGTTCTGACAACTGGGGAGAAAAGAAAAATGAAGCCATGGCGATCAGTCCATAGTAGTACTTGTAGGTTACGATGACAGGCCAGTTGCCTCAGTCAGGCCGGCTGAGCCAGCGTGAACCGAGGTCAGTGGTTATTAATCACTTGTCAAAGTCTGCAGGGCTTTATCATCTAATTATAGTTATAAGTATGTTTATATCACACAAACATGTAGCAAAGCGGCAAAGGATGCAAGCCTTCACACAATCGGTGGTGACATTTGAAAAATCTACAGATAAGCAATAAATCATAAAGCAAACACTGCAAAAAACCATGCCATTCATTACTGTTTAGGCATTCAGGGATTATTTTCTCTACTGTTTATTTCCATAAACATTTAGAACCTTATGGAGCCTCTGACTACCTTCCCTTCTCCCCCTAATCTTCCAATGAATTGTAAAAATAGCAAGTATAATCACCATTTGAAATGAAAGACTGGTTATTGACTCCATCCATAGGAACAACCAACCAGAATGTAATCACAGCTTATTTTATAAAACCCATTTCTGAACAAAAATATCTCGAGCTGTTCTGAAGAATCTACATAAACACATAAATGGATGTGCCTAAGGGATAGCTCTAAACCCCACAAACCATAGATGGCATTTTCAAAGAAATTACTTAAGGCTGCAAACAGCATCCATTTTGCTCCATTTGGCAGCACGTATGTTTACATGCTAGGAGACATTTCTCAACAGGAATGAACTGTGAAATTGTTTCCTCCTACCCAACACGCCTCTAAATTGTATTAGATTATGTTAGCTGTTTCTGCACCTTGTCATAGAGGCTGTCAGTGCCCCAAGAGGCAGTGTGGGTGGACACTGGAGGCAAGGGCCCCGGAATCTGAGATGCTGCCGAAATATCAGTCAGCATGTTACACAAAAATAATAAGAACTATCAGACCCATGCCTAACAATGCGAAGGGAAATGGCTTTGTTGCAAATCTAGACACCAGGGGATATCGTGAGGTGAACCATGTGGATTTCAATCCTAGACTGTAAACTTCTCAGGAAATGATTACCATTGTTTCCCACTTCCATCCAATGTCAAGCAATGCTCTGTGAGCACAAGTGGTTTCTTTGACTCTGAGGAAAACAATCTATGAATATATGCCGTGTTTTAGTTATTGGCCTCCTAGAGCCAACTCTTCCAAACCCAAATTTGCCTGCTTTGTGAACTGCATGCTATCTTTAATCATAAACACATAAAACTAAGAAGGTAATTATGTTGCAGAAAGAAAAGTCTTCCCAGAGCAAAATGTACACGAAAGACTTTGGGGATATTGGTTGTTCTGTGACATTAATTAAGCTAACTGAAAACTGACTTTCTAAATATATGCGTGTGTGGGCATGAGTATGGGTATACATGTGAGTAGGAGTATGAGTGTGGGTACAGATCTTTGTTCTCTGGAATAGCTGTAGATATTTCACTGAGGCTGACGTGGCCACTTCGCTCCCACAAGGCACCGGCGTGGTGTCTTGAAGGACTTGCATGCACACGTGTCCTCATCCCCATCATGTCTGCATTACTCTGTTCACAATAACACTCAATTCAGGAAATCAAAGACTACTTGCTTCTCATGTGTTGTTCAGAGCCTCTGCTGGTAGAACTTTCAATCCAGAATTCAGGTTAGATGCTTGTTTATCCAAGGGGTAGAGTGAAAGACTTTTCATTTCTTATATTTTTTTCACGTTCATTATCAGTATTTTTTAAATTTAAGTTTAAATTTCAGAGTTCGGTGTTTTAGGGTCTAGGTGTGGGATACTATTTGTAAGAAATATAATCAATACAAATCTTAAAAGAGTCATAGTTTTCAATTTTAAGTTAACTTACACGTATTACATGATTCAATTTATACCACTTTTATATGATGATCTGTGCTGACCGCATAACTTTATCATTGTCTTTATTTATGGTCCAATAATGTCTTTCTGCCAATTCTTTCAAGCTGCTAGATTTATGGAGCCAAGAGCCAAACCACGTAATCCGCAAGTTTTCTGAACAGCTAAATAATAATTTTCTAGGAAACTAGGTGGATAACCTGATGACAAATGGGATTGACAGCATTTTGTCTTTTGCTTTGGAATTTGGCTTTTTACTTTATTGTGTAAAAATATAAATTAATTTTCCCTAAATGAATGAACATTTAATTGGCTAAATAAAATATGTTGTCTGGTTGGTGAATTTTCTTATATTCCATCTTTTGGGAATAAAATATTGAAAGAGATATTTAAAGTTACATAGTACTACATCTAAACATTAATTAATTTATACAACATTATGAGGTATGTCTCCTAGGGAGGGCAGTGTTCCCTCCGATGGTGGAACTGGGTTCATATGTAGAGTCCATGAGTCTCCTCAAAGCCACAGAATCACAAGGCTGGAAGTGACTTTAGAGAGCATGTAACTCAAATCCTTTCTTTTACACACGAGGACGTTCATACTACTGCTGAGGTCTGGGCAGGTTGAGAGGCTCATCTGAGATCAGATACTGGGTTAGTAGCAGAATTAGGATGGGAATTGGGTCCTCTTTCTCCTTTTACCTTTTATTGAAACAAAAGTCTCCACTTTCTAACACATCTGTACTATCACATTCATTTGTTCAGATTACAAATACTGACTATTATACTTTGGACCAAAGCTGGATTTCCAGTTACCTTAAAAGTTTACTCATACATAGATTAAAAGAGTTTACGAGGTGAAAGGTTTTAAGAGACACATTTACATGTCAAGAGACAACTGATTTTAAGAATGTTATAATACCTTTTCATATACTCTGAAATTACAAACTCAATTTTGAGCTCCTTATTATATTTATTTATGACAGTGGCAATTCCCCCTACCAGATAACATGAAAGAATGACCAGATCATGTGTATAGACCAGGAACACTTAGAAGTGATTACTAATAAGGAACATTTACTCTACTTCTGTCAATATTCTGGGCCCCATTACAAGTCCTGTAAACCATGTAGGTGGTCTACCGGCAGCCATATTAGTTTTACATGGCTCGGTTGGCTGTTCATTACTGACTGGACCAAAAGTGGATACTCCCAAGCAAGGCCAATCACATTCTCTCTCCTGGAAAGTAGGAACTGGGATTCAGACGTAGCCTGTCAGGCTCGGGATGTACTATGAACTGTAACATATAAACTCAAGAGCTGTCAGATAGCCATATGTGATTGCAAACAGAAAGCTGTTGGCTTAGAGAGAACAATGGAACAGACAGGAAGAAGCAAGGAGAGATGGGGTGAGGATACCGCCTGGCTGCCTCTCAGCATTCTGGTTCTATTCCCTTCCTGAGGCCTGGCTGCCCTTGTGTTCCAGGGCAGCCCTGTATACTTTTTTATTTTTTAATTTTTATTGAAGTTCAATTAACCAACATATAGCACATCATTAGTTTCAGGTATAGAGTTCAATAATTCATCATTTGTGTGTAACACAATGCTCATCACATCATGGGACCCAATCACCCAATTACCCCATCCCCACCCCCTCCACCCCCATCTACCTCCCCTCCAGCAACCCTCAGTTTGTTTCCCATAGTTAAGAGTCTCTCATGGTTTTTCTCCTTCTCTGATGACTTCCCATTCGGTTTTCCCTCCCTTCCCCTACAGTCCTCAGCCCTGTTTCTTATATTCCACATATGAGTGAAACCATATGATAATTGTCTTTCTCTGATTGACTTATTTCACTCAGTATAATACCCTCCAGTATTATATGTAATATATATAGTACGATGTAATGTACAGTATGATGTAAATGTTAAGTATTAATCCTTTCTGATAAGCCCTGTATTCTTTAAAAAAAAAAAAAGATTTTATTTATTTATTTGACAGAGATCACAAGTAGGCAGAGAGGCAGGCAGAGAGAGAGAGAGAGGGAGGAGGAAGCAGGCTCCCCGATGAGCAGAGAGCCTGATGCGGGGCTCGATCCCAGGACCCTGAGATCATGACCTGAGCCAAAGGCAGAGGCTTTAACCCACTGAGCCACCCAGGTGCCCCGCAGCCCTGTATTCTTTCTAAACAAATCCTTCCTGTCTCTCTCTGTCTCTCTTAAGACTAGCTAAGTTGTTTTTGATATGTTCAACTATAATTCAGACTCTGTGTAATAAATATCACACTCTAGGGGTGCCTGGGTGGCTCAGTTGGCTAAGTGTCTGACTTTGGCTCAGGTCATGATCCGGGGTCTTGGGGTCGAGCCCTGTGTGGGGCTTCCTGCTCAGTGGGATATCTGCCTCTACCCCTCCCTCTGTCTCTCCCCCTGCTAGAGCTCTCTCTGAAATAAATAAATAAAATTAAAAAAAAAAAAACCACATTCTAGAGCCAGAGCTACAATACTAACACTGGTGTTTTGGCCCATTTTATGGGACAACCCATAGTACAGGTGAGAGAGCTGGACAATGAGGTGCATTACAATACCTAAGATCCTGGGGGCACCTGGGTGGCTCAGTGGGAGCCTGCTCGGCAGGGAGCCTGCTTCCTCCTCTCTTTCTGCCTACTTGTGATCTCTGTCTGTCAAATAAATAAATAAAATCTTTAAAAAAAACCCAATAACTGAGATCCTGTAGGTGAAATTCAAAATAGACTGATTTTTAATAAATTCCTAGTATTTAATAAATAGTAATAAAATGATACTGAGTTGTGCTGATAAACAATTTATTTTCTGGAAAATCATATACTCCTACATATATTTCAAAAACACAAATTCCAATTTGCTTGTCTTTAGTGAGCCTAAGATGAGATTTTTCTATATTGACAAATGACTCATCATGCCAATGACATTTGTGAAATAATGAAATAATTTTGGGATTAACTTCTGAAATTTTGGAAAAAGAAAATGGCCTTTGAACTGATCTACGCCATCTTGATAAATTTAAAGGGACTGGATAATACCAAACGATTCATGCCTAAAATGTACTACATTTCACATACCGATTAAAATAAAATATCTATGCAAATAGAATAGTACAGACTAAATGAACACTTAAAGAGAGCTTGTTGTGTGCCAGAAACTGTGCTAAGAATTGTTCATGTTTTCATTCATATGATTATCCCAAAAGAACAGGGAGTAATTATGATGCCTGGTTGACTTGAGTTAAATGGTTGCTCAGAGTCCTAAAGCTGGTAAAAGGGCAGAGCTGCCATTTAAACCTAGGTAGACTGTTAACTACCACACCATAGTAGTCTAAATAAGAAAAGTAAACTGAACTCAGCCTTCTAAAGAAAGGAACTTTGGAAGCTCTTTAGAAGTTTTGGAAAACAATTTCGTGACACCAAGAAAAATGCACAATCTTCTACATAATTAAAAAAAAAAAAGACATTTAGCTTATTAATGAATCTTACCGGGGGTTAGAAGGAGAAGGTGGATTCATTTCTTTCTGATAGTGACGACCCTGGTTGACAGGCTGTAAAAAAAGACAGAACATTTGTGAGGTACTAATGAGGGTAATGTTCTTTACATACACTTTCCCATGTGCTCTCATTGCTGTCATTTTTTCCCGAGGAACAATCTGCAGAAAGGGGCTGTTTAGCTCACTGAAGACCTACAGGCTGTTTGGAAGATCCAGCCAATGTCAAGGTGGTACACATGAGAAAAAACAGGTTATTTAAATGGCCAGCCACTATGCAAGATAGCATCTATGGTGCAATTAAAGTTCATGTGTGAGCTCTCCCTTCTTGTAAAGTTTTTACGCTGTTAACATTCATTGATATTTCCTGCTACAGTAAAATAAAAGATATCTCATGGAGCTAGTGCTGCACATCTGGTATCAGCAATAACTCAAGAGACCCGGAGATAAGGATTATATATTTACGTGTCCATATTAGGAAGTTTGCAAGGATAACTTGCATTTTTGATAATGGAATTATAACATGTTAATCTTAGGTCAAAGTGGTCATTTCCCCAAGTGCGTAATAAAACCTTAAGCATTAATCAGTGAGTTGAAAAAAATGGTGCCAGTACCTAACAAAAACGTGAAATCTCAACTTTATTTTCCCTACTTGAGAAACGTTTAAGTTACTATTTCAAAACATCGTTAAACAGGGACGCCTGGGTGGCTCAGTTGGTTAAGCGGCTGCCTTTGGCTCAGGTCATGATCCCACCGTCCTGGGATCAAGTCCCATATCGGTCTCCTTGCTCAGAGGGGAGCCTGCTTCTCCCTCTGCCTCTGCCTTCAACTCTGTCTGCCTGTGCGCGTGCCTCTCTCTCTCTTGCTCTCTGACAAATAAATTAAAAAACAAAAACAAAAAAACATCGTTAAAAAACTCCATCCCAAAATAAGCTTTAAACTCTTGCCTCAATGGAATTTGATGTTTCTCCTTTGTTCCAAAAAGGGAGAAAATTCAATTATATCTGATACACATTCTCTTTTGAACATCAGCTCGCAGGATTTTTCTTATGTGGTTAACAGCCATGTAATTCTAATATGAAAATCATTTTTAACATTCTCATTTTATTACAAGTTGCGATTTTGTATACATTTTTGAATTGCATTGAAAGGACTTCCACTCCTTCCTAACCCAAAAGGGTTCGTGTTAAGCTTTTCTCACCCGTAGGGTGGTCCTACAGTGTTGACTCTAATGGAGGGAAATAGTATGGCAATGGTGCCTATCCATACAGAGCACATATTCCTTATTTTCCACATACTCCTAATTTTAACTCCTAAAATATTAAAGATGTGGGTCATGGGAATTCTTTAGAGTAAACTGTCTTCCTCTATAAATAATCTCTTGGAAGTGTTCCTTTAATTTAAATCAAACACCCTGTCTGATAATCACAGTCACTTAGCCTGACTCTCTGTGATGCACCATGAATTTAAATGTACTCAGATACTTTGGTAATTGAACCAGTATCAATGCATCACCATTTCAGTAATAAGAAACAACAGCTGGGAGAACAGTGGAAGGAAAAACATGTCATAAGACATATTTGATCTCACTGGAGAAATAAGAACTTCCAGCAATTTGCAAGTGAAATTTAGTTTTATGATTTAGGCTTTATTATTTCACAGCAAAAAAGGAATTAGCAAGCAAAGGGCCTAACAGGTTCTCTAGAGCATCTCACGCTGGTGCAGAAATACTCCTGATAATATGTTCATTGGTATTCGCCCCGTAGTTCAGCTTGACTCCAGCCTCCAGTGAAAGAGTCTCCACCCGATTTGCTTCCAGAGGCATTTCCATAACTCTCTATGCATCACAGTTCTGGTATTTGGTAAATTTCCATTTTCTCAATTTTATACCATTAATTCTATTTACACCTGTCTCCAACTCCCTTATTCCAAATGACTTATTCCATCCTCTGGAGAATAGAAATGGCTACAGAATCCTGTCCTGTTTGTGACTTAGCTCTCAGACTACACAGAGTGACCCTTTCACATTTCTTCCTGCTGTATAAAACCGATCCAGGGATGCAAATAGTAAGAGAACACAGTCAACAAAAGGCTCACATTTATCATGGTTTCTAAGTGTTAGGAAACAAAAAAAAATAACCAGTGGAAATGTTTCAGAATTAGTAAAGGGTGCTAACATGAGGTAACAGAAAAGTAAAGGAAAAAAATCCTGTTAAAATAATTGCAGAGTAATGGAACTCAGTCTGAACACCTGATTCCTTAACTTAATTTTGGTATTGAAAAAACTAATTACCAAGTTGTTGCCCCCAAATATTTTATTCTAAGCCACTTCCATTTAATGGTGGCACATCATGGCAGAGCTTCTGACTGCCACACATAACTGCTACACACGGCCTTATGTGCCCCACCTGCTAGGGGCTCAGTTGGGGAAGCACGCAAGTCTTGTTCTGGAGTGGGTACCATATAAAACTGGGTGACCCCAATTCCCTTTCTCTGTACATGTCTCCTAATTTCATAATCAGTCTCCGGGACAGGAAGGGGTTATGGCAATGATGCGGCTAAAAAGCCCCTTTAAGGTATTTCAGTTCTGATAACTTTGCTTTGATGCTTTGAAAGGGCAGAGCTTTCACTTGGAGGAGGTCTTTTTATTTTCCTAGATCCAAATCAGAATGAAGGAGAACATACCTAATGGTTTCTAAAAGCTCTCTGAACGCGGTGGGTGGGGTTGGGGGAACATGATGGGCTGTCTGAAGCCAGATGTCCTCATCCACACATGGAAAACAGATCTGTTTCGATACATATGCAGCAGTAAATCTATCTGTACTAATCCTGGGTAGGTAATAGCCGACGAAAGCACCAGGTTAAAAAAAAATTGATTTTTTTGACTTTGGAATTTAGCTATATTCAGGGAATACCAGGAGAAGCAGCAAAAGAAGAGCAACCAATACCTACAGAGAGCTAGACAATAATCATAGCACTGGCTGACATTTAATCAGCACAGGCTCCACGTTAAATCCTTGGTAGATATTATCTCATTTGTTCCTCACAGCAATTCTGTGGAACAGACAGGATTAACAGCTCCGTCTAACAGAAAAGGAAATTCAGACACTGGATGTTAACCCAAGGTCATACCAGCCAGGAAACAGTGGAGCTAGAATTTGAACCCAGTTCACCACACTTTATCCTCTTAACCATTAGGCTGTAGTGCTTAGTCCAGCTCAGAGGATCACCTACAGTGGTGAAAACCAAAGTTTCTGAAAACACACATTACATATTCAGTTCGGGTTATGGCAGAAAAAAAAAATTGGTCTGAAATACTTATTTGAGATCTCTAAGACGACCTCCTCACCATAAATTAAGTTCATGACTTCATTATTATGATATCCCACTATATGTTTAAAATTTAAAAAGACAAGTTTTGCCAAGTTGCTAAACTGGGGACAAACATAAGGTATAATAGACAATACTTTGAGAATGAGGGAAGTTTATTTCATTGGGTGACTTTCATAGTCACTAAACACAGAACAATTCATACATTTCAGTATTACACTGACTCTAATATCATTTTTCATATATCATTCCTACAGTGGTATAAGAACATCTGCTCATCTGATTTATCTGCCACTTAGCACAATCAAAGACTTAGGTTTTTAGTTCAGGAGAATTAAAAGAAAACTCATTACACCCAAAGAGAGCCGAGAAGTTAATGAATCTGTAGATCAGAACAAATTAAGACCTATTAACCATAAAGAGCCTGAAATGCCAATATATTATATATTGGACACGTAGTAGCCAGCAATCATCCCGTAAAATGAGGATATGCTAGTGAGCGAAGAAATGGAACAGATTCTAGAAACTGAGGACCTTGTCCTTTTGGTGGCGCTGTTGCCATGCACTAGTGTCAGGAAAACGGAACAACTGAAATTTGCCACCGAGTACAAGAAGCTTTGCTTTCCCATGATCAAGCTGCTAGAAATTTGGGGGGTGAGAGAGGGAAGTGAAGGCTAAATAAAAGAACAGGAGATAAGATAATCCTGCCATGTTAAAAGGTAAAAACAATATTTTCATGGTGTTATGTAAAACCTATGAAAATGGCAAAAATGTTGCAAGGTTAATCAAGACCATAAATAACTTGTCTGAGAACCTCACCATATGCTTGTAATTTTATTAAGTGCATTTTGTCTTGTTTTTCTCCAAATATTATGCTCTGCAGTGTGCCACGATGATGGATGCATTCAAGAACATTTTTTTTTTTTAAAGAAGCTGAGGAGATTTATTGCTTGATATTAGATTATGGGAATTTTTAACTTGAAGGAATGATGGTTTTAGGGTTTCAGCTTACAAGATAGCGTTACAGGAGGCATGCTTTTCTTGAATCTCAGGTAGAGGCAGGACAGAGAAATAATGAAATAATAAAATAACGAAAGGGCTTATTTGAAAGCTCTGAGGGGATAAGTCTGGATTTTAGTGGTTAAGCTCACATCAAGACAAGCACAACAGAACCTCTACCTCTCCTTATAGCTCTCAGTAGTCACAAAAAGTGGAAATATCCTAGCAATCTTTTCTGATCACTCAAGTGGCCCTTTGAGGAGAATAACTTCGGGGGAGCAGCAGGTAACAACTAGGAACTTACTCTGCTAGGCACTGAGCACACGCAAACCCCGCACTCATTCAATTCTCACCATGCCAGTATGAGGAAGGCCTTTTATGATTCCCATTTTATAGGCCATCGTGCCAGTAAATGGCAGAGCTGGGATTTGAGCTCAGGTTGGCTGAAGCAGAGTCTGGATTCTTTTGGGCAATGCAAAAAGCTTTTTCCATTAATAGGTACTCTTTTTCCTTAAAAAGAAACCACACACACACACACACACACACACACACACATATGACATGGTTTTATGCTATTGTCAATCAAAGCCCTCACCAAAATAAAATTCACTTAAGAATCCATTATAAGCAACTTTTAGCTCCCTTCCTCAGGCTGCCTAGAGCCGAGTTTTTGAATAAATCTCATGAGGGCTACTCCTAACAGAAACTCTCCAAAATTCATTACTTGTAGCCTGGTTTCCACAGAAGTTGTAAAGTATTGTTTTAATTGAATTTGGTTCTAAGTTAGAAACTTTGAAAAATTTGTCTGTCAAAGGCCAATGGATTTCTCAGTAGGCTTGATTTATTTAGCAAGAGATGCCTACAAAAGCCAATTTGCTATGAGAAATATGGTTACATTTAATTACACTTTTAAATGACTAATTTATTATATCTAAACACCTTTTAAACAGTACATATTACTCTGAACTGTACAGATGCTGAGGAGAGCTGAGGAATCAGAGCTTGTAGTAAACACAATAGATTTTGCTAAAGACTCTTCATTCCACTCCGCATGGGCTTTCTGGTTTCAGACTGCAGTGTGTGTGAAGTCGTTAGGTAAAGATGCTAAATTGAATGAGACCTGCTTAAATCTCCTTCTTAAACCATTGGTTATCCATGGATGGAACTAGAGGATATTATGCTAAGCAAAATAAGTCAATCAGAGAAAGACAATTATCATATGATCTCTCTGATATGAGGAATTTGAGAGGCAGGATGGGGGTGGTCATGGGGGGTAGGGAGAGAAAAAATGAAACAAGATGGGATTGGGGGGAATGCCTGGGTGGCTCAGCCAGTTAAGCTGCTGCCTTCGGCTCAGGTCGTCATCCCAGGATTCTAGGATGGAGTCCCGCATTGGGATTCTTGCTCAGTGGGGAGCCTGCTTCTCTCTCTGCCTCTGCCTGCTTGTGTGCACTCGCTCTCTCTCTCTCTGACAAATAAGTAAATAAATAAAATCTTTAAAAAACAACAAAAAAAGATGGGATCGGGAGGGAGACAAACCGTAAGAGACTCAAACGATAAGAGACAATGTGCTATGGTGAGTGCTGTGAAATGTGTAAGCCTGATGATTCACAGACCCGTAGCCCTTAAGCAAATAGTACATTTTATGTTAATAAAAAGCAAGCAAAACAAAAAGAAAAGAAAACAAAAAACTGTTGGTCATCAAGCCCTGTCTGGAGAGCGATTTTTCCTTTGTCTGTATATTTAATATCCGTTTATCAAGTCTTAAATGTAGAATATTACTTGCATCATTCAGAGTTTACCTAAGCAAAGCAAAACTGGGATTTATTTTGGAATTTTGATGAAAACTACCTTATTGTAGAGTAAAAAGGGAATCTTTTTAATATTACTGATTGATTCATTCAGCCAATGACTAACAGCAGATGACTGGTGTGACCTCATGCCAGGCACTGTGCTCAGCGTGGTATTGCCTTCAAGGAGTCACAACCAGGCCTCAGGCACATCGCTAACAATGGCTCCCTGATGTGGTAAGTGCTAACATTGAGACTGAAGATAATGGGAAGCCAAAGAAGGAATAATTCTGTGCAGGGGGGTGGAGAATTGGAGAGGTTTTCATGAAGCAGTGTGTTTGAACTGGGCCTTGGAAAACAAGGGAGTGTTCCAGGTGGAGAAGAGGAATGGAGAGTCTCCCCAGGCAGAAGGAAAAGCACGATGAGCAATGACGTGACTGACATGATCTGGACACGGCACGGCAGTGACAGGCACACTGCATGGTGTAGCAGGAGAATGGGGGCCTTCTGTGTGTATGTTGGCTAGGGGTGAGTAATGATGGTGAGACAAGCAAAGACTCGTTCCAGGTTCTGTTCAAGGTGATGGAGAAACAAGGACACTAAGATTATCCTGTTCAAGGAGAGACTCCACCCTCACCTCCAAAGGATTTATTTCTGTTCCTTTTCAGAACTTGGAATTCCTTTCCCCCTCTTACCACATGATGAGCTGGCACTCATTCTCGAACTCTGGCTTAACTGTAGCCTTCTCTGTGAAAGTATCCCTGAAACCAACAGGTAGAATCAATTGCTTTTTCTGACGTGGGCCTCTCTTCTACGAGATATTATAGAACTCTTCATTCTGTCATCACTCAGTGCCCCAACTTACAGGGAGATGTTGACTCTCTGCCTCTCTCCAATATGAGGAACATCTCAAGGCCAGGTCAAGCTTTATTTTTATCCCCAGCATAGCTCACGGCCTATTGTACCACTCAAAAGCACAAGCAAAAGCAAAAAAACCCCAAATATGTGGAATGAATTAATGTGAGACAGATAAGCTGGGTTAGGAGAGAGTTTACACGAGTTTAATACCACCCTAGCTTGTCTTAAGGGTTGCTTCAAGTTGCTGACTGAAGGCCCTTGATCTGTAACAGAACTAACTTCCTTTCTTTGAGATCTGCAGACTACTGGCCTTGAAGCACAGTGGACCAGAACTTTCCCAGGCCACAGAGGCCAGCAAGCCTGGTGGGAACCACCTTGGCTTTCTGATGAGCCCATTAATTTTGTAGCAAGATGTTGTTCCTTTTCAGGTCGCACAAATGACCTCACCAGCCTCCCTTTGTGTGTCTGCAGACCTTGCCCTCCTTTGTGGGAAGAACACAGTCTTCCTACACATCAGGAAATAAGAGCCAGACTCACTTGCATAAGCCCCAAGCACTGAGTTAATGTCTGTAGCTGGCACCATCGAGTTTGCATGGGCCACTCTACTCCCTTTGTTGATCAACTGCCTTAAACCCCTTTAAAAACCCCTGGGCTAGGCAGAAATTCCGGAGTTGGCCTCTGGGTAAGAGTTGGACTTCTCCCCAGGTGGCTGGCCCCCTGAATAAAGCTCAAAGTCTTTTCTAATCCAAACTCCTCTGTTGAGTAACAATCTTCCAAGTGACAGGCAGCTGAACTTGAGTTCGGGAACAAGAGTGTCATTGAGATACTCCTGGCTCTAGTGGCAGAAAGGAAGGTCTGTCTCTCACAATGAGTCCTAGAGAAGGGCTACAATGGGCTTTAGAGCTACGTCTTGAGAGATTATCAGGTACAAGGTACAAGGATGTGGGCTGAGTGCATTCACGAAGTTATAACTTGGACCGAAGCATGGAGTAAAAGGTGAGGAACAGTGAGAGATGAGCTGGAGAAGAGGGAGGTCTCAGATCATGGGGGGCCCTGTATACCTAATCAAAGAGCCAATAAGACCTAGGAAAGGCTTTATGCAGGAAAGAGGTAAGATTAGATCTGGGCTTTATGAAGATCACTAGTGTGAATAATAACAATAATAATAATGACAACTAACCTTAATTTACTAAACATTTATTGTGTCTCAGATACAGTGCCAAGTGTTTACAAGGTCATGGCTTAGATTTGAACCTTGGCCGCTTGACCTCAGAGCAAATGTTCCTCACCATCAGGTGCTTGGATGGGAGGTACAGAGGTACCAAGAGATTACTGAGGGAAAGTGGGGAGGAGTAAAATCCTGAGGATTCTTAGGATTTGGAAATGAAGGGGTGGGAGAAGTGGAGAAGTACTCCAAATTTCTGGTGGAGTGCCACTGTGGATGGCTGCGCCACTGAGATACATGAAAAGCATTATCTTTGTGATAAATAAAGTTATTATTCATTTCTTCTTTTTCACTCTCCCTGTACAACTTCTAAAGAGAAAGGCATGCACTCTCAGAAAGCCCACAATGGTTCTTGTAAATTGCTCTATTTAAACTCTATATGAGCAATAAGATGCAGAGTTCATTAAAAAATGCAATTTTCCATTTGGTGATAGTTCCATTATTGAAATAGAGTGAGTGTGATGCAATAATAAACATATCTTATGAATACCAAAGGTGGGCTTTTCAATTATTTTCTCTGTCTAAAAAACAGAATGTTTTCAATTTCTCATTTGGTCAAATGGAGGGGTTATTAAGTTCATTACCAATGGTGTTATTTTTGGCTGTTTACTTTTATAGAGTGGAGTAGTCGTTGTGTATGAGGACTTTAGTCCTTGCCAGCACAGGACAGTGATGAAAACACAGTATCTGGGGCAACCAAGAGCTCAGCCTTTTCAGTCCATAAATAATCATTCCTCAGTTTGCCCTTTGGTCTCTGAGCTACTTCAGGACAGAATGAGCTCATTCAGGAGGCCTCTTTTCTCTTTCTTACTTTCTGTTTAAAGGACTGCTGAGGAATATTTTGTAAGAAAGGCAATATTTCAATTCCATTGTAAATTGCATTGGCAAAAATCTGCAGCTTACTCTTATGTTCTTAGATCTGGCTATAAGGATACTCTGAGTAACCAGCACACAGGGGTATTTTTGTTGGATGGGTAGATACTCTTTGGCACCAAGGCTGCTGGAGGCCTCATGCATGCTTGATCACTTAGTTCAATGAAAACATAACTAAGGCAAGAGAAGCCTGGACAATGGGCAAAGTAGGGATAAAAAACACTCATGAAAACATCCTTTTCCTCCTACATCTCCTTAGAGCCAATCTGAATTACTCTTCTATGAAGATGTGTATGTAATCTCCAGAGCAGAAATGTCACCATCTGCTGGATGTCCGTGGCACCCGTTTGACAAATTAAGTCACACACCAAGAAGTCACCCTATCATGGTGGTTAGGAGCTCAGACTGAGGAGTCTTGCCAAGCTAATTCTGAACCACTACACTCAAAGAGTCTCAATTTTCTCATCTGGAAATGGGAATGCAACAGCACTTACCACATAAGACAGCAGTAAGGACTGAGTTGGATTATACAAGGAAGGCCTAGTGCCAGAGCTGCTGAGATTTTGAACGTCTACAAAGATGCTGGAGACTTGGGGAAAAAAATTGCTTGGAAAGAAAATTGCAAAATTAATAAATATTTAATTAGATACATAAAACATACATTATCCACTGTCAACTACACTTGAACTCAGCCTTTACCCAATTTTATATAAATATTAATCAAAGTTACTTAATTTTATATTTCCCTTCAAAAATTTTATAGTAAAAAAGTAATATTTACTGCTGGATGAAAGTGGATTTTAATATGTTTGATTTGATGTTGAATGTAGCCTTATAGGTAAGTATAAGTACACTTTAAGGAAATTTCCTTGGGCCTATGGAGGTCTTAAAATATCTCTGTGCTTAAAGAAATAGTAGATTTGGGAGCCTGGGTGGCTCAGTGGGTTAAAGCCTCTGCCTTCGGCTCAGGTCATGATCCCAGGGTTCTGGGATTGAGCCCCGCATCGGGCTCTCTGCTTGGCGGGGAGCCTGCTTCCTCCTCTCTCTCTGCCTGCCTCTCTGCCTACTTGTGATCTCTGTCTGTCAAATAAATAAATAAAATCTTAAAAAAAAAAGAAACAGTAGGTTTAATTACCACTATTAAAACACTAATTTTACTATCCTGACTTATGGCATTTTTAAAGCTGTATAGGACTATTCTATCAATGTTTCCACTTTGTCTTTCCAATTCAGCCATAAGATCCCCAAGGCCAGAAGAGAGAAAACAGACTGAGTCAAAACACTGGGCTCTGCTCTGGGCTCTGCCACTGACCAGGTGTGGAAGCTTGGGTCCAGGAGAGTTTAATTTCTTCATCTGAAAGACAGGAAGACTTTGACCTGTTCCAACTCCTCTGCTGGTCCACAGTGAGGATGATGGGCCATATTTAAAAGTGCTTTAACTGTATAAACATATGGGAAAAGATAAGCTATTGAATTGTCTGGGGTACCTATCATGGCCTTCAGGCACAGGGAGCAGCAAACATCTTTTTTGTTCATTTATTTAACAAATACTGAGCCCTCTCTATGTGCCAGGCCTATGCTAGGAGCTGTGGGTGCCATGAAAGACCCAGAATTGACAGTAAAATGAGTCCTTTTCGCTTTCAGTGTATGTTGGTATGTATCAGCAAACAATGAGCCTACATTATCTGAAGGTGAGTAAGACAGTTTAAGAAAAGACAATGCCCTCAGGTCTGAAACACTATTTCAGAATGGGCTCTGATTATTTCTTTATTTTTGAGTAATCTCTACACCAAATGTGAGGTTTGAACTTACAACCCCAAGATCAAGAGTTGCCTGCTCTACTGACTCAGCCAGTCAGGTGCTCCTAAATGGGCTCTGAATATTTCTCATGGAGAGGGTTCTCGTGTTGGCCCTAGTTTTCCCAGGCAAGGCTGGGCTTTGTTAGAAAGAAGTCTGCTCCTCATTAAGGCGTTACACAAAGACCCAGAGCCCTGGACTCACAGGTGGCAGGCAGGAGTTCCAGGTGGTTGTGTCGTCACTGCTGGTACTGATGCTGACGTTACAGTTGTCAACCTGGGATGCACTCAGGAGGTGGGAAGCCCCCGTGTCCTCCAGTTCTTCATTTTGTTGCCGCCGCAGGCTTGCCAGCATTTGCAACTCAGATTCACTCATCTGGCTGGGCTGGTAGTTTCTCCAGTCATATTCCTGATCAAGAAAAGAAAGCGACAAATGGTCAGGTGCCTGCTTTGAATTTATAGACCACCAACACATGCTACTCTACAGCCTTAGCCCCTCGGTGGCTCTCCACTGACCGAGGCCCAGATTCTTAAGTGCCCTTTTACGATGCCTGCCCCACCTGCCTCACCTTGTCTTTTTGCTCCGGGCATATCAGCCGTATTGTTCCTCATTAAAGTCCTCAAGAGCATCAAGTGCTAGTCTGTGCTGGCTAACTCCTAGGGGCCCTTTAGGTCCCACATTGTGTCATCTCCCAGGGAAGCATTTTCTGACAATCACAAACTGGAGCGGCCCCTCCACTAAGTGCTCTCATGGAATCAGAAGGTGTTCATTTTTAGCATTTATCACAATTGCAGCTACCTAATGGTTTTTGGCATTCACATGTGGTCTACAAAGGCAAACGTAATGACCATCTTACACTCACTGTATTTCCCAGGCCTGGGGCTTGACCTGTATTTGACTAAACAAAAATTCAAAAAGTTTTTTTGAAAAGAAACATCATTTTCTGTAAAAAAGTCCAGTTTCAAGAATACTGGTGAATTTTATTACTGTGAACATTATGACCAAATACGTTCAACTTATAGTGAGACTGAGAATGACTAATGTTGATAAAAGCCATTAAAAAAATTTAATCTTAAGATGGGAACACGTAAGTTCAGAAAGCCAGAAAGAACTCACAACTATAATACACACACTGATATGGCCTTTAGTATACATGTAATATGTCAGGCATTCCCCCCCCTAAGAATACTATTACAAATCTTTGAAGGCTAATGTAAATATTCTTTCAATGTACAGGTAAGAAACTGTCATATGGAATTTTCAAAACCTTTCCTTTCTCTGTGATCTAAACCAAGTTTGATAGCAAAGGTTAATTTCAACATTGCTGAAATGTTAGTATCACATTTGAGTACTGATTTACATGCGGGACTGCCATTTAACTTTCAGATAATCTTGAAATTTTCTTATCCATCTGCAAACATAGGTTGTGCTCAAAAAGGTTTGTTTCATAGGGTGCCTGGGTGGCTCAGTCGATTAAGCATCTGACTCTTGATTTTGGTTCAGGTAGTGATCTCAAGGTCATGGGATTGAGCCCTGCACAGGGCTCCACACTGGGCATGAAACCTGCTTGGGATTCTCTCTCTCCCTCCCCGCCCTCCATTTCCCTCTCTATTAAAAAAAAAGGGGGGGGCACCTGGGTGGCTCGGTGGGTTAAAGCCTCTGCCTTCAGCTCAGGTCATGATCTCAGGGTCCTGGGATTGAGCCCCATATCGGGCTCTCTGCTCCGTGGGGAGCCTGCTTCCTCCTCTCTCTCTGCCTGCCTCTCTGCCTACTTGTGATCTCTGTCTGTCAAATAAATAAATAAACTCTTTAAAAAAAAAAAAAGGTTTGTTTTATGACACACTAGAATTTTTTAGATATTCAGATCTCTGCACTTACTTTCTCAGAGGACCCTTTGAGACAGCTACTGCCTTCTCTTCTTTTCTGCCTCATAGGGATGTAAAAAGTTAAGAAAATATAATTAAAAAAAAGTCTTGGTGTGTCTATGAAGTTTTAAATAAAGTGCTATCATTATCATAATTTGGCGATTATCAAAGCTTGTGATCTAATAATATAATATAGAGATTTTCTGGTGGAAACTCATTTAAATTTTTACAACTCATGGCTCTAGCAGCTTGGCACCCTGAGAGGCTACACAATCTCTAACAGGAGATTTCATAAGTATTTAATATGTTTTGAGAGTTCCTAGGACAAAACAGATATCACAAGAAGAACGAAATTTATATTCCAATGAAAGTCACTAAAAAAAAAAGAAAAAAATAATTTAAATTCAGAAGAAATAACTGGGGGAACAATAAATGCAAGAAAAGATGCTTGACTTCACTGTCATTAGAGAAATACAAATCAGCACTTCAGTGAAATCTCATTCACAACCACTAGGACTGTTATGATACAAAAGTTTGAAAGCAACTAGGGTTGGTGAAGCTGTAAAGAAATTGGAATCCTCACACATTGCTGGTGGGAATGTAAAACGGCGCCACCACTTTGGAAAACAGTTTGGTGGTTCCTCAAAACGTTCAATATCTACCATGTGGCCCAGTGATTTGCTCCTAGGTATATATCCAAGAGAACTGAAAACATATGTTCATACAAAGACTTGAATACAAATGTTCATAGCAGCACTATTAATAACAGCCTAAAGGTGGAAACAACCAAATGTCCGTCAACTGATGGATAGATATTTGTTTATCCATACAATGGAATGTAATTTGCCCATTAAGAGTCACAAAGTACTGACACACGCTACAACAATGTGGATGATCCTTGAAAATACCATGCTAAGTGAAAGAAGCCAGAGACAAAAGGTCACAGACTGTATGATTTCACTAATATGAAATGTCCAGGATGGGCAAATCCATATAGACAGAAAGTAGACTGGTGGTTGCCCAGGGTGGAGAGAGCAGGAATGGGGAGTGACTGCCATTGGGTGTGTAGTTTCTTTGGGGGGTGATGCAAACGTTCTGAAATTCAGTTGCTGCAGAATTTTGTGAATATACTAAAAACTGAACTGTACTCTTTAAAAAGCTGAATTCTATGGTATATGAGTTATAGCTCAATAAAAACAAAGTAGTTCAGTCATCAAATGTAAAAACAAGACTAGCAGCTTGACTTTGGGCTCAGCGTAGAACAGCGACTTGCTGGGCTTCGCTTCAGTTTTTCTGTCATGAAATGGAATGAAGTGTTCCAATGTGTCACCTGGGCATGTCATTTGGCTTGTTGCTGCCAACACACTTTTACAATGAGAAAGGAAATTTTATTTTCATTTTCACAGTTTTTCTTGAGAAAGATTTAATATGTACTCAGTATGATTAATTCATCCATTCATTTCATGTATTTAATCCACAGACCTGTATATTTTTCCTCAGGTACAACTATAGGTGTTAGGACAGAAAACAAGAGAGAATGGACAGTGGTTAAGCCAGAAAGATTTGAGCCTGGGCCCTTGTCCCACCAGTTACCAGCTGGATATGATTGGGAAAATTATCCAACCTCTCTGTGCCTCAGTTTCTTCATCTGTAAAATGGAACCACAGTATATACGTCATATGGTTTTCAATGGGCTAAATGAAATAATGCATGCAAAATGCTTAGCATAATACCTGACGAACAGCTATATGAAAGGTCTCCAAACTTAAGGTGTGCACCTCTATGACAAAAGCATTTGAGTATGTACCTTCTAATATATCTTTGTATTTAATTAAACACATGTATAGCTATATTAAACTGGTATGCATAGTATAAAACAAATGTAAAAACAGAAGTTAAAATGGTTGAGCTTAAAAAACAATGGAAATAGTTTCAACATTTTCTTCCTCGAGCCCAGTGGATGGTTTTTGGTGCACATCTGTTTGGGTGAGTACATCCCTCCTAGGAGGACCACTGAGTTGGCCATAAATACATGTGCTCCCTGTTATTAGCATTCTTTCTTTTCATTTTCTGCTCCCCCCTCCCCCAGTATCTCACCTATTCTGTACTATGTCAGGAGGTGGGAGTGTAAAGAAAATAAGACACCCATTTGTCCGCATGGGGCTCACAGTAGAGAGAGGGAGACATAACAGGCATTATAAGTCAGAGTATTTATATGTAATATACTACAACAATTATTATATGTAATTGATACTACAACACAGATGTGTCTAAGATGCTTGAGGAACACAGCACAGCGGTGTCTAACTGCCCTGCAGATTTGGAAGATGCCTCGAAGGAGTCCAAGGTGGCAATGGATAGTCATTACATTTGTTGACAAAGGGAATGAGTGGACTTCAGAGGGAGTGAGCTCTCTTCACCACTCTTCCACCACGGAAGCAGATGCTGGGGAAATGGCACCTGCTGGGAATACTGCCGTCATTGGCAGTGGCGGAAATGCACTGTTCGGTTCATTCATTAGTTTACTCTACAAATACTCACTGAGACCCTATTATGGGCCAGGAACTGTTGATGCTAAGTCTGCTCAGAACTCTGAATTTCCGTGAATTTACTTCCTACAATGGTAAAAGTGTATTCTGACAACACACTGGAACAGCAGGTAAAAATGAGCAGAGAGAAAAAGTGACTTTCTCCAGGGTCATGAATAGAGCAACTGGTGGCAGAGACAGGTAATTAACTTAGTCCCCTGATACAGTCTTGATTTGTAATCTCTTAAACCGCTTTCAAAATCACTGGAAAGGCTAAATCATTTAAATTACATATTTTTTTTTTAAAGAAGGCTTATAAGAAAGTCTTCACAGGCAAGGGGACTCAAGCACAAGATGGCATCTAACTAAATTATACAACGCGTGAGAGACAAGCGTCTTATCTCATTCTATCTCCAAAAGCCTCAAAATGTTACGTATGACCTAATTTTGTCTCAAAATATCCTTGTAGGAAAGAAGGGAGACATTATCAGTTGGATTTGTTTTAGGAAGGAGGTAATGGGCTCAATGCTATACAATTCAGCTCTGCTCAGATTCCCAAGCAAGTTCTTCCCTCATGAAGCCAGTTGAACCACTCATTTTCTTTGATTTTCAGACATTTTTAGGAGCCTAACACAGTGATATCACAAAGACAAGTGAGATGTTGCCCCTGCTCTCACAGGCCTTATAATCTAGTAGGGCAATCAAGAGCTAGAAAGAATTGAGCATAAAATAAGGTAGCACAGGGGGTACCTGGGTGGCTCAGTTGGTTATGTGTCCGTCTGACTCTGGATCTCAGCTCAGGTCTTAATCTCAGGGTTCTGAGTTTAAGCCCTGTGTTGGGCTCCTTGTTGGGCATGAAGCCTACTTAAATAAAAAAGGTAGCATACACTTGGGTATAGTACTAGTTAATCACACAGAGTCTTGATCATGATTAAAAAGGGAAACAGAGGGGCGCCTGGGTGGCTCAGTGGGTTAAAGCCTTTGCCTTCCGCTCAGGTCATGATCCCAGGGTCCTGGGATCGAGCCCCACATCAGGCTCTCTGCTCCACAGGGAGCCTGCTTCCTCCTCTCTCCCTCTGCCTGCCTCTCTGCCTACTTGTGATCTGTCAAATAAATAAATAAAATCTTAAAAAAAAAAGGGAAACAGGTAATTCCAGCAAAACGATAAAACAAAACAAACAAAAGTAACCTTACAACTTGGTGCCCTTTGCCTAATCTCTCTTCTCAAGATATTAAGGCAGAACAGCTTAATGCATCAAACACATGCCCATAGAATGTTGTGAGCCTCAGATAAGAACTGGTTTTACTGAACCATTCTAAGTTCTAAGGTTAAGTTCACAATGGTGGTGTAGAGCCAAAATGAGACACGGCCATGGGTTAATAAGGTCAGGTGAAGAAACTCATTTCATTCTATATGGATGGAAGAATAATAAAATTGGGAGAAAATTGGGCTGTTATTTTCATTCTGGAACCCAGAAAATCTCTGAGACTTTCTTTTTGAATCAGGTTTTCATTGTCACAGTGCCCGACACCTACAGCATAGGAGACACCATGTAAAAAAAAAAAACCAAACTCTTAATAAAAATCTACCAAACTGTCCCTGACTCTTTATATTCTTTTAAGTTACACCAAGATACAGAAACTGCTACTACAGAGGGGATGGTGGCTGTTAGAAAAGAATATAATGTAAAAGGCATGTAAGGGAGGTATACCAAATAGTCTGGCATTTCAGAAAAGAGAAAGGTCACGTCCTATACAATCAGTCAAGCTTCAGGGAGGCGATGGTCTCTAAGCTGGACCTTAAAGGATAAGAAGGGTGGTATGGCAGCATATTCTAACCACCAGGCCAAACAACATGAGACAAGTTGGAAGTATGGAGTTTATATTCAGAGGAAGCATTATGTATTGTACATACTGTTTCAGAAATGAAATCAGCAAAAACAGTTCCCAAATGACAAGGATGGAAATACCTAGAATTAATCAATTAATTAATTTTCAAAAGATTTTATTTATTTATTTGAGGGAGAGAGAGAGAGATAGAGAGAAAGAGAACATAGAGGGAGAGTGAAGGGGAAAAGACGACTACCTGCTGAGCAGAGAGCCCAATGTGGGGCTTGATCCCAGGACCCTGAGATCATGGCCTAAGGCAAAGATAGGTGCTTAACCAATTGAGCCACCCAGGTGCCCTGGAAATACCTAGAATACCTAGAATTTAATCTAAACCTTTTAGGACCAAATGGCTTCCACTTCCCTGGCCAAGTCTCATTAAAAGCCTATGATTCTCTCAAAAGATATATTCTTATTGGATCATATGAGATATATGAATCTCTATACTGTATTCTACCCAGAGAAAATAAAAACATCAATTTGAAAAGATATATGCAACCCTATGTTTATTATGGTATTATTTACAATAGCAAAAATATGGAAGCAGCCCAAGTGTCCACTGACAGATGAATGGATAAAAATGTGGTACACACACATGCACACACACACAGGAATATCAGCCATAGAAAAGAATGAGATCTTTCCATTTGCAACAACACTGATGGGTCTAGAGGGTATTATGCTAAGTGAAATAAGTCGGACAGAGAAAGACAAATACCATATAATTTCACTTACATATGGAATCTGAAAAAGAAAACAAACAAGCAGACTCTTAAATAGGGAGAATAAATCGGTGGTTGGTGAAGCAAAACTGATGAGGGGATAGGTGAAATAGGTGAAGGGGATTAAGAGGTACTAACTACCAGTCATAAAATAAGTAAGTCATGGAGATGAAAAGTACAACATAGTAAATACAGTCAATAATAGTAGTACTGTACGGTGACAGATGGTGACTATGTTTACCATGGTGAGCACCAAGTAATGCACAGAATTGTCAAATCTCCGTTATACACCTGAAACTAATATACTGTATCCCAACCATACTTCAATAATGAATTTAAAAAAGAGAGATTAAAAGAGACATATTCTTAGTAGCTCCCATCAGCAGGGTGGTGTGACAGCTGGACACTATACAGCAACAAAATAAATGATCTATTGACTCTCATAAAAGAAATGCTAAGAGAGAGAAACCAGGCACAAGAGAGTGGGCAAGACTAGTCTTGGGGGTTTCAGCGGAAGTTGTGAAGGGATGATGGCAGGAAGGGGTACTGACAGGGAGTGGGGCTCCTGGGGCACTGGCATTGTTCTCTTTCTTGTTCTGGATCATGGTCACATGGATTTGTTCAGTTGGTGAAAATTCATCAGAGTGTATGTTTGTGATTTGTGTACTTCTCCATGACCAAAAGTGGCAAAGAAATCTAAGACTCAGAAAAGATTTCCTAGGAAGTAATAGTTGTTAGTCACTGGCACCTTGCTCCGGACCATCTTAGTAGAGGCAAAGGCGGCATTTTGTAAATTCTGGGGGTTCAGTATTGCTGCTAGTTTCAAATTTGTGTCATTAAGAGTGCTGAAGCTGTAATTAGAAAGTTTTGGAAGTTTTTCTGAACTCCAATGTCATAGCAGACATTGGAAAAGTAGCAGAAGTCCATTTTCCAAAGCTAATTTTAAACCTCAACTGGCATTTAAATATGAAAATTAATCTCCTCTCTACTGCTATTTGCAGACAGCAAAAGTATTGCTACATTGACATTTTAAAGATGAGCCGATGGTAAATTAGCATTCTAGGACATCTCTTCACCAACTAGCACCCCTTGAAGACTTGTTTCAAATTCTTGAGCACGTATCCCATACTAGAGTTCGTCCTGATTCACTGAGGACACAGGCCCATGGAAGAGAAGAATGAAGGCAGAAATCTCAGGCATGAACCTCAAGTGACACACACTTGAGCAAATAACTCATTCACAGTGTATGGTAGCTTTTAGCATATTTCTTCACCATGCAAAGAGGTAAATTGAAATGTAAAGACCAAGCTACAGTACAACTTGAAAAACTGCTACACCGAAGGGATGCTATATCAGCTTAACACAGCAGAAATCAGTAAGCAGGCTGTTAGAAAGAACAGGTCAGGATCTAGGTTGTGTTTTAGATCAATGGCATTCACGTTGACCTAGGCTTAACCAGACCCAATGCCACCTCTAAGATGTCTGTCACAAACATTTTGGCTTATAACCTGGAGACATTTCACAATCCCTGACTCAATTCACACTTCATCATCTCTGCATACTAATCCCTTAAGAATGTTTTAGGTAGAGAATTCTTGGGTAGTTTAACCAATATTGGCAAAAAGTCCTTGCAAAGGGGTAGCTTTCTATCTCATAGATGTGCTGATCTCTTTTTTGGAGGGGAGGAGCATGAAAGTATTTTTTAAAAAAGATCTTTATATCGATGTGCTATATTTGTATCGAACACTCTTTCCCTCCATGACTTACATACCATATACTTCCGTACATTGTGTCTTGGGAGTCAGCCTGCTAAATTTCAGAAAGAATTCTCTGAACCACAGCTGAGCTCTTATTATTGATAAATAATTTGTAATTTCCCAGCACCTATCTACAAAGTTCAAGGGTACTTCATGAGTTGAACAATTACTATAGACTAAAAGGAATCTAGTAACACCAAATGGAACAAGTTTTAAATTATATTCAAGGATATGCCATCTATAAGACAACTGTAGCCTTGTACATGGGTAAGCACAGTAGTCATTCAGTAATGGTATTATTACTTAATATAATTAATATTATAAATATTAATATATAATATAAATATAATATATAAATAATAACCCATAAAATATATAAATTAACATAAACATTAATATATTAAATATAATATATAAATATATTTATTTATATTATATATAAACATAATTAATATTGTAAATATTAAATATAATTTAATATTTAAATATTATTTAAAGAACCAGGAGGAAAACGATTATTGTATCTGCTTACAGAAATGAAAATAGCAGAGGTAAGCCAACTTACCTCTGGAGTGGGAAGATCATAACTTTAAGGTTAGATTGTTTTAGAATGTAAAACACTTTGGTTATAATCCAGTATGATAGATATACCAACTGTGCATGCATCTGCATATTAAACTACTGTGAATTGTGGCACCTAGGTGGCTCAGTCAGTTAAGCATCTGCTTTCAGCTCAGGTCATGATCCCTGGGTCCTGGGAATTGAGCCCTGCATGGGGCTCCCTGCTCAGTGCGGAGTCTGCTTCTCCCTCTCCTGTTCCACCCCACCCCGCCCCCCCAGAGCACATGCTCTCTTTCTTTCTCAAATAAATTTAAAAAATGCTGTGAAGCTTAAAGTGGCAATGGAAGTTAAATTGCCACATGATCATAGAATTTTTTTTGGGGAGAGAGCACAAGTGCATGTGTGTGGGTTGGGGGTGGATGGGTGGGGTGGGGCAAAGGGAGGAGAGAGAGAATCCCGAGTAGGCTCCACACTGAGGCTTGATCTCATGACCTGAGTCGAAATCAAGAGTTGGGCACCTAACTGCCTGAGCCTCCCAGGTGCCCCAATCACAGAACCTTTTCAGTTAGCTTTAACTGGGGATGGTGGTCCAGTATAGTGGAAGGCGAACCAGCTTTTCTGGCCAAAACTCTTGAGTATGACTCTGTTTAGTCACTTACTGGATGTGAACTAGCTAAAGCCTCTTGGCTTCCTGGTCTGTCAAACAGAAATAAATAAGGCCTTTATAAGGGCTGGAGATGGAGACTGGACAGAAAGAGTGGGGCACCTTGTAGAGCACTTGGCATATGGCAAGTGCCTTAAATCCTTAAATTCACAAACAAGGTTCTTCAATCAAAAACCTTGCCTCAGTGGGTCAGGAAATACTATCAGCTTAAGGTCTCTTCCATAAAATAGGAAAATGGCAAGTATGACTTGTTCCTTTAAAATTAGGAAAGCCAAGACATCAAAAAAGATGGATTTCTTCCGTAAACATTTGACTAGTAGGATGCTAACCTTGGCATTAAAATACTGGAGAATCCATAGTAAAAAGTTATAGTGTGTTAGCTAAACAACTAATGTGTTTTCATGCATTCATACTTCTGCTAGTCTCTTAGTTTTTGTCAAGTCTGTCTACAATTTCTGAAACATCTGAGAATCTGAAACTGCTCCTCTTCATTACAGTAACTGGCACATTGTTTGGTGATATGAATAATGACTTTTGCAGGTCCATATCATCACCCAAAATTTGGACCATAATGCCATTTTTAATTATTTTAAGATACTTCTACTCTGGACCATTTTGCCTTGGTCAACAACTAAATTAGACACTAGATGCATCTGTAGCATCAGCAAAAATTTAGACTGAAAAAAAAAAAAACAAATAAAAACAAGAGGGCTAGAAGCAAATTCCACCCAGAAAATTTCGATGCTTAATGCAAATCCTGTTACTGGTAGCACCAATGTTATTTAACCACCAAATTCTATAGCTTCAGCGATATCCCCAGCAGTGTACTGATAGATAAAACTGACATAATGACTCTGCTTTTTTTCCCCCAGAGGCAAGGAAAGAGTATAGTTTTGACAAAACATGAAATCACAAACTCTTCTTCAAAGACTACTAATTGGTAGGAGTGTCCAATATAACAAATGTCACATTCTCACCATGGTTAACAGTTCATAGTTATAAACAATTTATAAGCTGTTACTAGTTTTGTCCACATTTAATTCATCCCATCAGCCACGGAGCTGCAGATCTCTAATTTAGCTCTGGGGATAAGGCAGGCACACAAAGGGTGCTCTATAGGGGAATGACCGGAGACACACCAGGTCCTGCTTTTAAATATTATTCTCTCTTCAGTGAACACTGACAAAATGCCAACACATTATCTGGCAGAAGTGACCCATTAATTTACTTTTATGTTAGCACTTGATTCAACTCTTTTTTTTTTTTTTTAAATATTTTATTTATTTATTTGACAGACAGAGATCATAAGTAGGCAGAGAGGCAGAGAGAGAGGAGGAAGCAGGCTGTCCGCAAAGCAGAGAGCCTGATGCAGGGCTTGATCCCAGGACCCTGGGATCATGACCTGAGCCGAAGGCAGTGGCTTTAACCCGCTGAGCCACCCAGGCACCCTTGATTCAACTCTTAACAGAGGACACATAGCTCTTCCTTATCGAACAGTATCAATAATTAGTTTCTGGAATTTTATTGGATTTGAAAAAGTGTTCTTTAGTATGCCAGGCATACTGGTTTACATTTCTAACTACTCAGACATGGGTAGAGGAAAATATCTGGTTGATATGGGCTAAGTGTTCTACATGTACTATCTCATGTGATATTCATTACGACCCTATGGAATAAGTATTATTATCTTCTCAATGTTGACAGATGAGGTAACTGAGGTTCAAGGAAGTTAAGAAATGCGTCCAAGGTCACATAAGTAAAAAGAAGCAAAGCCAAAATGAAAATCCAGGTCTGCTGGTTTGAGCTGGTGCTCTGAGCTGTGGTGTCCACTGCTCTCGACTGCTCGGAAGAATGAAAATGTAGATAGACATGCTGTAGAGCTCTTTTTGGGGGAAAGTCCTGAGGGTGGCAAAGGTGAAAGCTGTCTATCAGGTGGCTCAGGAAAGCATGAGGCCAGTAGACACCTATAGTGATAGCCTTGGAAGGAAAGAGAGTCACTGGGTGAACCTGCACATTTAGGCGAGGATGATCGACATATGTACAGCACACAGGGTAACCTGACCCCCAGACAGGTGTTTTGTAACAATGGAATATTGTTGTAACTGTAGGAAGTCAGGGGTCAGACAGACATTTATGAAGTCTTCAAACAATGGGGTATTGTTGGAAAGACAGCTGCAAATGGCATTCTTGAGTGGCAAATTCAAAGAGAGACAGATGGCTTCCCTTTGAACACAGAGTATTATATACCCTAGAAAATGCAGAACTTTATGTAATGGAACAATGCTTTTAAAACTCTAAAATGATTTACAAATTCATTTTCCTCTAAGTTTGTAGAGTACAAATTGCATAGAACAGTATTTCTAATATTAGTCTCTAATATTTCAAAAAAATATGAGCTCAAGTCATCAGGGAGGCAGTCAAACTAATCCTTTTTCAATATCCAAAGGAAAAGGCTTGACAATTAAAAAAAATTATACCACGGCTTAAAACACATATAAAGTGTCCTTCCATAATTCAATTTTGATTTTCAAAAATGAAAATGTAAAAATTAAACTCAAGTTGCATGGTATTCATTTTATAATTTTTTCCCTATAAAATCTCATGTCTTGTTTTTTTCTAAGAATACCTGAATTTGTAATTGGTGGCATATTTTGTCTTTCTTATGAAAATAACCATTCTTCAATAAGTTCAAACTTTTTCTGATACCACAAAGCCTATGTCTTTTTTATTTGTTTGTTTGTTTAAAGATGCACATAATTACATTTACAGGTTTAAAATGATTCATTCAAAACTGTTTGAATGCAGTTATACATGTGGAAAAGTTTAATTACTAGCAATCTACATGGTTATGGTATTACCCAGAGGGTTGTACTTGTTTCTTAATTAAAAATATTTGAACTCAATAATAGGGAACCCTATTTAAAAAATGAATAAGACATTGCAAGGAAGAGGTTTACCAAGAAGTTAGCAAATCAATTTCAATAAGTGTTCCTTAGAATTACTAGTATTCTGGCATATCAGGGGATTAGGAGAACAATTCTCCTGCACCTTCTTTTGCAAGAGCCTTTAATTGTCCCTTGTCATAAAGTTGCTTCATGTTGGCACTTTGCGACAGATTTCCTTTTTCAAGATTTATTTATGTGTGCGTGAGAGAGAGAGAGTGTGTGTGTGATCATGGGGTGGGGGTTGGAGGGGTAGAGGGAGAGGGAGAGAGAATCTCCCTCTCTCTCTTCGGGGTTCCATTTCACAACCCTGAGATCATGACCTGAGCCAAAATCAAGAGTTGGACACTTCACCGACTGAACCAACCAGGCACCCCATGTGAGAGCTGCTTTTCAATGGGGAGTCAGCTTACAATTCTTGACTACAGTACCTTGATGGCTGAGTTGATGGCTCAGGTCTGCTCACAGTCTCCCAGAGCCCAGCGAATTACATGACCACCCTCCCTGTAGCTCAGGTCCCAAGCCTCAGAGTCATCCTTGTTCTGCCCGTTTCCTCTTCCCTCTATCCTATCAGTCCTAGCTCTTAGTTATTCTGGGAATCTGCCACTTTTCTTCATCTCCGCTCTGATCTATCAGAGAGTGATGCCTCAACTGCTTTCTCTGCTTCTATTCCTGCCCTGTTGCATCCATCTTTGACACAGCAAGAGGGAAGTTTTTGAATGTAAATGTCATTGCTCCGCTTCAAACCCTACAAAGACTTGCCATTGCATATGGAATAAAGGCCACCCTCCTTACTGGGGCCATCCTGGTCTTATGTGATCTGGGCCTTTTAACAGCTCTGACCTCATCCTCCACTACTTTCCCTCCCCTTGCCTGAAAGACCTAGCTACATGGGCCTCCTCTATTCCCCAAAGACATCCATTTCAGAAGCTTTGTACTTACTGTTCTTGATACCTGAAACAGTATTCCCAGGTTCTCTGTATGGCTGGCTCCATCTTAAATTTCAGATCTCAGCTCAAATGTCACCTACTTAGTCAGATAATATCTAAAGTACCCACCATTCTGGCCAACCCTGTTGTCTGTTATATCACCTTGTTTTTGTCTTCCCACATCCTTATCATAGCTTATAATCACTTTATGTATTTGTTTGTACATCTTTATTGTCTGTATTTCCTAACAGATATAAGCCCCCTGAGGAGACAGGTCTCATCTGTTTGGGTTGGTTTATCTCTAGCACCAGGGGGAATACCTGGCCTGACAGGCACTCAGCAGAAGGGGAGATGCTGTCATAATCCAGAAGTAGAACCAGAAAAGCTGTAACTCATCACCTAGAAGTCCTTTGTTTTATTTTAATTAATTAGTTAATTATTTTTAGAGAGGGAAAGTGGGGGGGGCAGGAGCAGAGAGAGAGAGAGACCGAGAAAGAGAGAGAGAATCTAAAGCAGGCTCCATACCCTGCATGGAGCCCATTGCAGTGTTCCATCTCACAATGCCGAGATCACGACCTGAGACAAAGTCAAGAGTCAGATGCTTAACTGACTGAGCCACACAGGTGCCCCTAGAAGTCCTTTATTTTAGAAGCCCAGCTTCTACATGTTAGTGCTCTATATACATCCACTACAAAGGTAGCCAGCAGAGGTAATTTCATGCCTGCATTCATATACTGGATGGACTTCCAGTCCCATTATAATTGTCAAAAATTTTCTCTTGCATCTAGTACATTTCCTATGCATCATACCAGTAGAATCCTTCTAGACCTGACTGAGCTCATCATGTCTGTGTTAGAATTCACTACTGGGCCACAGTAGTTGAAGTATTAAATCTTAAATATCTTTAAAGTAAGAAAAGTTTTTCATTCAAATTGAAATCCATTTGTGGAAGCAATTAGTAAAGAAAAAGAAATAAATGACATCCAGATTGGAAAGGAAGTAGAACTATCTCTATTTGTAATGACATGATCTTGTATATAGAAAATCCTAAGGAATTCACAAAACACTATTAGAACTAATTAATATTCAGAAAGGTTGCAATATAAAAATAAATTGCATTTCTATGAACCCTAGAAATGAACATTAAAAAATTAAGAAAATAATTCTATTCACAAAAGCATCAAAAATATACTTAGGAATAAATTTAACAAAGGAAGTGCAAGACCTGTATGCTGAAAATTATAAAACATTGCCAAAAGAAATTAAAGACACAAATAAATGGAAAGATATCCATAGACTGGAAGGCTTAATATTGTTAAGATATTAAGCTATATCCCCCAAACTGATTTATAGATGCAATGCAATCTCAACTGACAAGTTGATCCTCAAATTCCTATGGAAATGCAAAAACAATCCAGGAAAGGAAGAACAAAGTTGAAGGAGTCACACTACCTGATTTCAAAGTCTACTATAAAACTACAGTAATCAAGATACTGTGATACTGCATTAAGGATAGACATATAGATAGAACAGAACTGGGAAATCAGAAATAAACTTTCATATGTATGGTCAACTGACTTCCAAAAAAGGTGACAAGACAATTCAATGGGAAAAATAGTCTTTCAATCAATAGTGTTGGCACAAGTGAATATCCACAAGCAAAAAATTGCAGTTGAACCCCTACTTCCCACTAGAGACAGAAATTAGCTAGAAAGGGGTTATAGGACAAAATTTAAGAGTTAAACTATAAAATTCTTAGAAGAAAACAGGAATAAATCTCTGTGACCATGGATTAGGCAATGGCTCTTAGCTATAACACCAAAAGCATAAGCAACAGAAGAAAAACATAGATCGGACTTCACCAAATGAAAAACTTCTGTGCCTCAAAAGACAGCCCCAAAAAAGAAAAGACAATTTACAGAATGGGAGATTATATTTGCATATCACGTATCTGACAAGGAGCTTGTATCTAAATTCTTACAACAGGACAATAAAAAGACAAATAATCCAATGAAAAAATAGGCCAAAGATTTGAACAGGCATTTCTCCAAAGGAGATAAGCAGATGTGCTAATAAGTGTATGAAAAGATGCTCAGCATCTTTAGTCATCAGGGGAATGCAAACTGAAATTGCAATGAGATACCACTTTACACACACTAGGATGGTTTAAATGAAAAAGGCAGACAATAAAAAGTGTTGACTAAGATGTAGAAAAATCCCGTCAACTTGCCTTACTTGTGGGAATGTAATATGGTGCAGTTGCTATGGAAAACAGTTTGGCAGTTCCTCAAAAGTTAAATAAGGTTCCATATGACCCAGTAATTCCACCCCTAGGTATATACCCAAGAGGAATGAAAACATATGTCCACACAAAAACGTGCATATGAATGTTCATAGCACCATCTTTCATAATAGTCAAAAAGTGGAAACAATTAGCTATTGAATGATAGATGAATAAACAAATATGGCATATCCATATAATGGATTACTATTCAGGCATAAAAAGAAATGAAATGCTACAACATGGATGGAACTTGAAAACATTATGCTAAATGAAAGAAGTCAGACACAAAAGGCCACATACTGACTTCATTTATATGAACTGTCCAGGAGAAGCAAATCCATAGAGACAGAAAGCAGATTAGTGGCTTCTGGGAGTTTGGGGGAAGCAATGAATGGGGAACTACTATTAATGGGGATGGAATTTCTTTTGGGGTGATAAAAATGATCTAAGATAAGTAGTGATGGTTGCACAACTCCATGAGTGCTCTAAAAAAGGCCAAATTCTGTATTGTGTGAATTAAATATCAGTATATTATTAAAAGTCACCGCCATGGGCTTCTGGAATCTGGGGAAAAAAATTCCTTTGTGGAGTTAGCAAGCACATGGCTCTCTTGCAGAAACTTGTTTCAAATTCTTAGCTGCAGTTATTAAATGGAGAGAACGTCAAGTATTGGCACCCTTTCACTATGACCATGATTTCTTTTTTAAATGGTGTCTCTGGAAGTACTCTCCATTCTCACTGTAAATTCACCTTGAAATGGGGCAGAGTGCTGATGCCTTCCATAATTTTACATCCTATTAAATTGAGGTTATCACATTCACAAAAGTGAGCCACAGATTGTAGCGATAATCTGGGTTGCCAGAGATCACATTTCATTGTCTGTATTTTGACACTGAGGTCAAACCTCTCTGCACAAATGGTAAGCAGTGCTTTTGTGCCTCTATCCTGTCCACACGTATAAAGCTCCATCCCTCTTCCATCCTTTTGAAGGGATTGTTGTCAGTCTCCTTAGCGGTAAAATGGACTAGTAAAAATGGCCGACGCTGCACCCAGGGTGGCTGTGCAAAGGCACAGGAGTCAGGTGAGCGCTTTGTAATCGGCAGCGACCAGCTGGGAGGAGGGGCTCTTGGAGCAACGCAGAGTCTCTGTGAACTGGCTCTCAGATGAAGACGATGGGTAGGGGAAAATCTCTCTCCAGCCTTTCATTTCCCCCTGGTATCATCAGAGAGCACTATGGTTCAGGCAGGGTACCTGGTGGAGTGGCCAGGTACTCCAAGGCCATTTGTGCCTCAAGTTTACAAGCTGATTTTTTGTGCTCTGGTTTTATTTCTACAGGAAGTTGGAAAGATTAAAAATAAGCAATCTTTTGGATATATTAGAATGAGATATTTTACCTAATAGAAGGGTGGTGGCAAAAAAATTAGGGGAGAATGGAGCGAAAGCTTTCTTAGAGACTTGCTTTGGTTCCGTTTTTGGCAGCCCAGTTTGGGCTGCAGTCAAGGGAAGCAGCATCCTAGAATAAATTCCTAAGGTTAGTTTCTTAGTTGCATTCTACTTATGAGCACACTAAAGGGGGAAAAATTACAGTTAGGTAGAATATCTGTTTTAGAAATATTTTAAAATAAATGCAAAACAAGCAAAGATATTACTATTGACCACTTTCATCCTAAAATCACCATAAAACAAATTCCATTTTCATTGTGTTAGGTGATTCACTATGTTTTTGTGGGCACACATGTAGACATGCATACAAACATGAGAAATAAGATGAATACACATTCCAGTTTTATCTGGGTCTTTTTTGAGGAGGGGCCACCATTTACATGAGCGTTGGTTCACGTTTATGCAGCCCAGCATGGTGGACCCAGGCAGCAGTTCTGGTCTCAGACAATCTAGTTTCAAGTTCTAACTCTCCAACTAACCAGCTATTGTCCTTGAACACCTGCATAACCAATCTGAAACTCAGTCTCCTAATCTAAAAAATAAGGATGCAGGTGACTACTTCTCAGGGTCACTGTGAGGATTAAATGAAATGTTTCATTGGAAAAAGGCTTGGCAGAGTGACTGACACATGGCAGGTGTTTAGGAAATATTAGCTATTTCTGTTCTGTTAATGATGACATATATGCCTGTGACTTGTGTGAGGGAACAATCCTCCTTCAATTGCTTAGAATGTAACTGAACCAAAGCTTTACAGTGTAAGACATACAGAATACTTAGGACATGACAAATAAAGAAAACCTCTACTGTGTTTTAAAAAAAATGGAATATAAGTTCATTTGTTCTGCATAGCTTCATCTGTTCTCTGGTTTCTAAGTGCAGCATGGAGGGACTGAAGGAAGAGAGGTACTAACACAGGAAGGAGGAAAATCAACCCAATGGACATGAATATAGCCACCAAACAAGCCTAGGGATTTATTCAGTGACACTACTTTACTGTTAGCCATCACTCATGCCATTTATTATTTGGGAAACTGCTGCAAAGAGACCAGAAAGTGAATAGAATAATGATGTTTTTATGGCTCCTAATGTAGATTGTTATTGAAAATCTGTCAGTTTCACTGGCAAGCCTTTGGCTCAAAAATAAGATCTTCATTTATAATTTGCAGGCAGTGATAACTAAAATTATGAGAAGTAACTGGGAAATAAAAAATAACTATTATGATAATTATCTTTCTCATTAAAAACATGAGGCATTCTATTATGTGCAATATACTCTTTTAACAGCTGTTGCTACTGAGCTAAAACACATCGGAATAGGAAGGCAAATACATTACTGATCACCCAAATGATGAAAAATAGGTCCTGCTGAAAACCCGAGCAAAGTGGGACAGAACAGAACACAGCAGGACGTGCTGCCTGCCTATGCAAACCAGAGCGAAGCCACTTACAGATACTTCAGGAATCGGTCTTAACTGTCCCCCCGAGATCTCCTTTAGGGAGGTTTTGTTTATTGAAGCTGGTACTTGATGGGCTGGTCGGTCCTTTGCTTTGATAACAGGATCTGGAGTTTTCTGAGAGGCTTTACTTCTTCCCGGGGGAGAAAGGCATGGTGTAGGCACCATACTTGTTTGAAAGTCTTTTCTATCTATCTGTTTTGCCAAGGAATTCTGGCTTTCTGATGCTCCTGCTTCTGTGTAGGCACTTTTTAGAGGTCCTTTATCTGTCCGCCTTGCAACCTTCCCCAACGTGTTCTCTAATGTTAGCTGAGTTAACCCTGAAGGACTAGTTGTTGGGCTCAGGGAACCCTGGATACTGTCGTTACCCTACTTGGGGGAACAAAGTGAAACCACATTGAGCCAAAATCTGTGGTGAAGAAGCTACTGAGAACAGTTCTTAAAAAGTTCATTTATTCTCTGCATAAAAGCCAAAGTATATATATCATATAACTATATATGATATATATAATATACTTATACCTAATATATATATACCTATTTTATTTTGCAATAAAAGATGAGTAACTAAAAACAGTAGTGCAATAGGTATAAAAATCATTTGGTAAGATGCCCTGCTATGTGGTATCTGGTCTTGGTAAGGCATATATATATTTTTTTTACCTCTGAGTTACAAGAGAGCCATTCACTAAAAATACAGTCATTTCAAAAAAGCATGTGAAAGAAGAGGATCCACCGGAAGTTACATAAGCATAGCACACTTTGACTTCCTAATGAGCTAACTCTATGAGAAGAGGAACAGCTAGAACTTACAGTATTTAGCTTATTTAAGCAGGGAAATGCTACTCTAAAAGTTGGGCTATCAAAGTGTATTTGTTTTAAATTATTGTAGGGAAGTCTTATTGCTCAAGAGCAATAGATAATAGACACGTTTTGTGAAATACTTTTCTTACATGAAAATTTCAATTATAGAAAGTATTTTTTTTCCAAAAGACATGAGCATGATGAAACAGAATTATTTGTAAAGCTACATGAGTTTTATAAATACATAGTTCTGAGATTATCCCTAGGAAAGCAAAAATTTTAATTTTTAAATCTGAGAAAGGAAGAACTACAAACATAAAATCAATGGCTGTGAAAGTAAATAATGGAAATGACAACTACAGTGCTTTTTCAGTTGGATTTTTCTGCTATAAAGAACCTGAAAAGGGGGCGCCTGGGTGGCTCAGTGGGTTAAAGCCTCTGCCTTCAGCTCAGGTCATGATCCCAGGGTCCTGGGATCGAGCCCCACATTGGACTCTCTGCTCAGTGGGGAGCCTGCTTTCCTCTCTCTCTCTGCCTGCCTCTCTGCCTACTTGTGATCTCTGTCTGTCAAATAAATAAATAAAATATTAAAAAAAAAAGAACCTGAAAAGAACAAACTAACGTGATCATTGCTTATACCTGCGCCAAGGTAGATTTTTCTAATTTGCCTTATTTACTTAAATATATAAAAAATAAATGGATATTAAAATGATAAGCTTAGGACAGAAAAAAATCAGTAAAAGCAGAGTATATATCTATCTCTATATACATTTAAAGATTTTATTTATTTATTTATTTGAGAAACAGAGGGAAAGAGCGAACACATGTGCAAGCCAGGGGAGGTAACAAGAGGGGGAAGGAGAGGGACAAGCAGACTCCCCACTGACTATAGAGCCTGACACAGCACTAGATCTCATGACTCTAAGATCATGACCTGAGCCAAAATAAAGTTAGATGTTTAACCAACTGAGTCACCCACGTACCCCCCAAAAGCAGATTATATTTTAAAGACATCATTTGCTGTCTAAGAAAGTATCTCTTACATTCAATTTCAGTAAGCTATTGCTTACCCTTTAATTTGTAGCCACACAGAACCAAACATCTAGTTACTCCCCAATTTTGGTTTTTTATTTTTAAATTTGTTTTAGAACGATCGAGAAAGACTGCATGCAGGAGTGGGGGCAGGGCAGAGGGAGAGGGAAAGAGAGAATCTTGAGCAGACTCTAGGCTCAGCATGCAGCCCGACAGGGGGCTTGATTTCAAGACCTCAAGGTCATGACCTGAGTTGAAATCAAGAACTGGATGCCTAATGAACCGAGTTACCCAGGCATTCCCCCCAAGATTTGGAATTTTTTTTTTTAGATTTTATTTATTTATTTAACAGACAGAGATCACAAGTAGGCAGAGAGGCAGGCAGAGAGAGAGAGGAAGGGAAGAGGGCTCCCTGCTGAGCAGAGAGCCCAATGTGGGGCTCGATTCCAGGACCCTGGGATCATGACCTGAGCCAAAGGCAGAGGCTTTAGCCCACTGAGCCACCCAGGTGCCCCAAGATTTGGAATTTTTAAACAAGATATTTGACAGACTGATTGAACTGCTGAGTTTCTTGCTCAGTGTTTGGTCATCATCACGCTCAACATACAGATTACTATCTGAGGTGAGATTTCCCTTTCAGTAGAAGTGAAGCATGTGTAAAGGTGAGAAAGCCTGCTCTAGGTTGCTTTTATTTAAGATTTTTTTTTATCAGAAGAGGATGTTTTTCTTTAAGATTTTATTTATTTGAGAGAGCACGAGCAGGGGGAACGGGCAGAAAGAGAGGGAGAAGCAGACTCCCTGATGAACAGGGAGCCTGGTGCGACTCAGGGCTTGATCCCAAGCCCCTGAGATCCTGACCCAAGCCAAAGGCAGACAATTAACTGACTGAGCCACCCAGGCATCCCCAGAAGAGGAATTTATCATGCCTTTTAATGAGAAGGGATCTATCTGTGTGTCTGTCATAGTTCTGCCTCTCTTCCTTTCTTCCTCATCATATCTAGAGCTATTGCCATAGGCACTGTAGATGATGGGCATATAATGGTAGTCCAGAACTTAATCTCTGCCATCCAGGGCCTTTGAGGGGCCCTTGGGTGATGTGACTCAGGAAAATCAGCGATGGCCCATGACAGAAGGCATGGGTGTGATTTTGTATGGTGTCTGCAGCATCTGTGGAGATTACTGAGAGGGAGGCCAATCAGGAGACCATTGAATAGTCATGATTAGAGGTGCTGGTGTGGCTGGGCTGAAGCAGTGGTAGTGATGATGGAGAGGCTGGGCTGATATGAGAGTTCTGTAGAAGACATGGTATGCTATACTTAGTGACTCTGGAAATCTCTAAAAGGGAGTCTGCAATCCCTAATCCTGTTATAAAATGATTTTCCTTCCTTGTGGAAAGTAGTGGAAAGTAGTTCTTGCAGAAAGCAACTGTAATCTCAAGAAAGGTCTTAGAACACTCGGGTTAGAGTGTCTCCTAAGAAACAGCTTGCCTATCTGTAATAAAGGATGAGAACTGCAGAGTGTCTCAGGATCTTGGTGGTCATCCTGGGCCTAAACTTGCTTTGTCTATGCTGGCTTGATCTTCTCATACATATATTTCTTTATAAATGATGGAGAAATATATTTTCCAGAGCTCCAGAGAGAGTAAAGAAAAGATGGTGATTGGATGTCAATCCACGGGCACTTATTGTACATTCCATGTGAAAAAAGTAAGAAGGTTGGGATATTTACGCCCTTGAAACAGTACTGCATTGGCTGCAACTGCAGGCACTGGGCAACTCTCTCTGCTGTACAACACTTACTGAATGAGATAATCCTAATCCTTCCCCACCACTCTGAGAACTCTTAGGCTGTTCACATGGTTGAAGAACCCTGTCCTCAGGCAGAAAACTGGAAAGAATGCCAGGGACCTGAAAGATGCCTAGTGTCCTAAATTACTAAGGAATGGGTGGTGGCTTTTGCAATTTTTGTTTTACAGAGATGAAACGAGGATAAAAGTGTAGCCTTGTCTTAGAGAAAGTAAACAGAGGATATAGCAAACATTCCCCAAACCCTAGTTCTAAGAATGTACTAGTGGAAGTAGGATGAATTTCTTGTTAATTCAGTCTGGCTGCTCGATAGTGCTATCTCTTCTCCAGCTTTCAAAAAAACTCTAGTTTAATTTTCTATACTGGTTATATACATTGGGCAGTGGGTTTTTGTGACCAAAAAGACCCTCTGCTCATCCATTTCCATCAATTTGCATATAAAAAATAAACGTGTGCTATGTATTTAAAACAGATAGGCCCTAAAAATAGGTTGGTTATGCAGAAACAGTATAATTATGCACCTTTGGGCCAGAATCTTTGGATCCCTCTGGGATTCTATTTTGTATATGACATAGGCAGAAATTGGGAGCTTTTGCAATGAAAATGAATTCAGTAAATATTTACTAAGCTCCTGCTAGGCGTAAGGCATTTTCTAGGCACTACAGAAGAAACACAGGTAAGAAGAACATGGGCAGTGGCCTCGAGAGGCACAAAATCTTGAAGGCAAAGGCATAAAGCTGAGAGATAGTTACCTACAAAAGTAAAAATTTCATAAGGTAGAAGGTAGCAAATATCATTTCAAAAGTTTCAGATGTACAGTTAGAGGGATACCTATAACGCCAGATGTTTGCTACCTCATTTTATAAACACCTTAAAAATCAAATTATTTTATATGAAGTCTATTTTTTTTTTAATCTCTGGGTGGGTCAGAGTACAGCCTTTTCTTCCTTCCAGTAGTTTACTCAGGTGTAAAATTATTTCTTTTTGCTTGGCATGAACAGTGATTATACACAAAGAAATATTCATGAGATGTATATGGACATTCATCACACATTTTTCCTAAGATATACCCTGGTCTGGAGATGAGCCGAGAAGGACAGATTTAGCTGTGTTCCCTGGTGAGCATTCTCTTGGTTGTACTGCATTTCTAGGTACTATGTTACTACTACTACTACTACTTCAAGTAAGAAGAGATAAGTAACTGGAGAATCTGGACAGAGTATAAAAGGCTTGTTTACTTTGGCTGCCTCAGAACCAATTCTGGTTTATCCCAGATTCTAAAAGGAGAATTAGGATAAATGAGAAAGGCAAGAGATAAATATTTTGCCTTACGTAGGATCGGCTTCTCTTTTCGGGAGGAAATAAATAGAGAATAAAACCTAGTATTGTACTCTCTAGGTGTGGTACACTGGCAAACTCTATTCCTTTCTTTAGCAATACTTTTGACTTACTAAAGCAGAGGATATACGTATAGATGATGTTTATTCATTCCACATGTGTAATATCTTTGGGCTCAACATGCTCTTGGCTTAATTTTTTCTTATATAATATATGCATTTGCTATATGCATTAAAAGTAAGCTTACCAAGACCTGATTGAAAAACAACCACATTTCCCCCTCTGGTTTATCATTTAACTACTGAAAACCTGTACAGCAATTGAATATAATTTGTCAGAGTGGTAAAGAAATTGTCATGCCATTTTCATATTCTGATCGTCTGTTCATCTGTTTCTCAGAAGAACAAATACAAAATGCTTTTGATTTAACTTGATATATTTTTTTAAAAGTCCCAAATCTCTTAAACCATTTGTCTTCTGGGCTCAGAGGCATTTGTTTGTTAAATATTCAATCACGCCCAAGTGCCGGGAACATCAATAGAGTCTGCCTGATTAACTGTAGCACAGCATATGTACGCTGAAGATGAGAATGATTTCCCCAAGGAGCCAGCACTTCCTCTGTTGAACTACATTTCTTAAAACGACATGCAGATGGGCATTTGGACAATAATTTCTGGATGCATAAAACGGATTGCTCTTGCTGAGCTGTAATTTTAAAAAGATAATTTTAATGACTCTTGAGGGCCACCTATTTGGAGCAGATGGGACCTAGGCTCTTTGTATCACAACTTTAATGTTGAGCAAGTCAGGGTAGAGCTCTGTTTTAGCCTTTGCAAAAGTGGATGATTATATTTATTTATATTTCAATTGATTTTTTAATTCAGTCCACTGTGAAAAGAAGTTTTGTAGAACATTCTTAAAAGTTCTGTAGAAAAAAAATATCTGTAATAATTCAAACACACTTTTCATGGCAGTTTTGAATCTGTAATTGAGATTGAGTCAGCAGGAGTCTTTACTATTGTCCAATGTTTTAGTGACTAAATGCATGCACTGACAGCATCCTTTAGCTGGACATGGGCACTAGGAGACAACAGAAATGATTAGAGGTATATTCTTCCACTGTCAACTAAAAGGCACAATTATTTGCATAGATGTAGCTAAAGACACTGGTCATAACAGAATGAAAAAAATAATTTCTTTTTTGAGGATAACAAGATTGACCACTCAAATGTATCTTAAAGGGCTTCCCTAACAACCATTCCCAAGAAGTATTTCTACTCCACCTCTTGAATTTTATAGGAAACTATTAAAGTAATACAGTTCTTTCTGGATGACAAAGATAGTTGATAGTGGTATCATATAATGCATTTTACTAGTTTATAAAGAAGTAATACGAGAAAGGAAGATGTAACTGCTTCTGACAAGTAACTAACCTGCAGCAGGCTTGATACTAAAAGGGGTTGGGCAAATTATTTTGTAAATATCTTTACTTCTAGTCAGTGATGCTCTACAGACAGATGAATAGCAGAAGTTAGAAGGACTCTATGGGGTGGGCAAACACCATCACATGACTATTTGGGGAAAATGATGACACTCTTAATTGTTTAAGACAGAAACATATTTTTCTTTAAGTTAAGACTTCATGCTCTTTTAGCTGATAACACTTTAAAGATTTCTTGTGGAAACTCCTATCCACAACCAAATATTTATTCACAAGATGTTTATCTACTAGCAGAAGCGGCAGAATGATATTCTAAGCAGATAAGAGTTTTAAAATCTTCTGTACCTGCATAACAATGAAGAGCCAAGTCACAAGAACCAAGGGGCCTGTGACGTTTGTGGAGAGGAACAGAGCTTCACAAGATAGTAATAAAGACACAGAGCGTGAACAGCCTTAAAAAATTTCTCACCCAGAATAAATATTAAATCTGCCTGATAGGTTTAGAGGATGTTATGTGTAATTCATAATATACAGGAACAAAAATGCAAGGCAATATAGTCAAAAGAAGAGTCCTTCCATTTTCTTCTAACACAGATATTGACATTTAAAATTTTTAAAAGGCTACACAGAAATATAAGCAGCCTCAAGAGGAGTAAATATTCTTTCTATTGTGTGTATGTACATGTGTGTGAGAAAGTAATTCAAATTCATTAGTCAAGTATATGGGGTGAATGGTTTATAGACTAACCCAGAAACATAAAGTATGTGGAGAAAAAAATGCTATGAAACAGCTTAACTGCTGAGCGCCAAACAAAACAAAACAAAACAAAACGAAAAAACCTTCAAAGCAACAAATGGGGAAAACTGAGGAGGAGGACTAAAAGGGTCCTTTTTACTTTGTTGTTGGTAAATTTGTCCTCTGCAGCCCTCCAAGGAGTTACTAGATGGAGAGAAGATCTGGAAGTGTCCTAGCTAATCTGAATGCTCTGAGTAGTCAGTCCACATAATTCATGTCCAACTATGGATAATTTTTGGCTTAATGTTCCAATTTGCATTGTGATACAGGACAAATTATCTGGCTTTGCAAATATGTACTTTAGTATGTGATACACAGCCAGAGCTTTGGGGAAAAAAATGACAGTATTTCTAGGTGAAAAATTAAATTAGGGGAGTAATAAAATATTAATATAAAGCTAACTATTTCAAGTTGTAAACCAGGAGTATACTCAAAGCCATGTTGGGAATAACGGCATAAAATACAAAATAGAGATAATAGAAAGGGGCTTTTTTTTTCCTTTCAGATGCTGGAATAGTGGGAAAGGCACTTTGTTTTAATAGCTTTCCTAGGATAATTCATTTTACATGGTAGTCTTGATTTTATAGCTATATATTTCCATAGTGTGCTTTTCAAATAAGAAGTACAAACTCAAAATTAATTGAGTATCAAGAATATTAGTATACATGGCTGCCTAGGGAATAAAATATATAGTAAAGCAAAGACAAAGACAAGAGCAAAATGCAAAAAAAAAGAAAACTCATACTTTTGAGGCTCTCACACTATGAAGAGCTCAGATGTGAATTAACGATGAGGAACTTATATTTCAAAATCAATGTATCACTGAAAGCTTATTTAATTAGCTTTTACTATCGTATGTGTACTTTTCCTCTAGCTATCATGATAACATTTGATTTTTCTTAGATTACAGGCTACGGAATAGATCTAATTTCCCTTTAAAAATACTCAATGGTTGGCCATCAAATAAAGTCTTTTTACTGTAAGTTAAAACTTCAAGCATAGTAAGTAATGTAATTATCCTCGTTCATCCACCATTATTTATGACACGACATTGTTTTCCTTAAGTATAATTATGCTTCTCTAAGGATATAACATCCTAAAATAATGCAGCTAAGAATAAGGATGCTAAATTAACTAAACTGATTTTTCTTCAAAGACTATATGTAAAAAAACATTTTAAATAGCTAATCTGATTTCCCACTGACTTACACAATTAATAAATGAAAGAAGTAATCCTAAAGAAGAGAAATTACTAAAAAAGGCCCCCCAAAACTAATTTGATCACCATAAATTCTAGAACTTGTTTAAATAAAACCCAACATTTTTTGTTGGTCTGTTTTCTATTTCATAGTTTGTGTATTATTATTGCCTCTAACAATAAACCCCAAATGGCAAGGCTTCTGCCCTTCTCTCTGGCTGCCACTCTTAGCAGGCTCCAGCTAAAGGTGGGCCAGGACAGGTGTTAGCCATGAAATGGTCCCAGTATAGACTCTAGCCCTATGCTACTAGTCATTTTGGTGGTCATGGCTCAGAGGTGATCAGATAGCTATGCCACTCAGAACTTGGGCAATACATGATATATTTATTTTCAATTTCATGTAGTTGGTAATTAATATATGTTTGCATATTAAATGATGAAGGATGTCAGAAGTAGAGTAGCTAGTAGCAGAAGACAGCATACCAAGTGATAACAAATTAAAATACTCAAAACTGTATTCTTCATTTTCCCATGAAGCTTTATTGCTTCCTGTCAAGTTCCTCATGCCGTAATGTTTAAAGGGCAGTTTCTCATAAAAACTTTTCTCAAACGTTTCCAGGGAAGGAACTAACATTTCTCACCTGCCTTGAAATTTCCACCATTAAAGGAATGCTTTTGGTTTAGGTCTGAAATATGGTGCAATGCATATGGGAAGGGGATGGGCTATCCCATTAATGAAATGGAATGAATTATCAGATTAGCCTATTCATACTGTAGAAGAATTGACAGCTGGGATGGAGGCAGTAATAGGTGCTAAAGGCAAATGTCTATTTTAGTTTTTATATCTTAATGTTATTCAGGGTGAAAGGGATGAAGATGTCCAGAGCAACATTTAAAATGTTGGCATCAAAAGTACTACTTATGCATAGATGTGTAGTAGGTTTATGTTTGGTATGACTAATAGTCTCACTACGCTCAGAAGGCAAAGATAAAATAAAAAGAAGGATTTCCCCATGCACCTTGCTATGGAAACTCATTAAAAGCTGCAAAAAACCATAATTACTGCCTGAACAATTTCATCATATTCTCAACTGGCTCTGAAGGTAGAAGCAATGAACCTAATCTACATCCTGCTGTCCAAGGGGGGTCCTTGATCAGTTACAATTATTAAAAAAATATTTTTGTAAGCATATACAAAAAGTTATTCTAATTATTACTATATAATAATTATATTAGTATATAATTTGCTATATTTATATTATCTATGATTTAGTAATTTATAATTTAATTTTGACATAGATATGGTTTGTATAATTTTACAAAACCATAACTTGACTATAATCTGCTTTTAAGATAACTATTTTCCACAGAATATAGGGATGCCTATCATTAAAGAATAGAGCTGAAGGAATTTCAAAAATAAATTCATTTCGGGACGCCTGGGTGGCTCAGTTGGTTAAGCAGCTGCCTTCGGCTCAGGTCATGATCCCAGCGTCCTGGGATCGAGTCCCGCATCGGGCTCCTTGCTCGGCGGGGAGCCTGCTTCTCCCTCTGCCTCTGCCTGCCACTCTGTCTGCCTGTGCTCACTCTCTCTCTCTAACAAAAAAAAAAAAAAAAAAAAAATCTTAAAAAAAAAAAAATTCATTTCATATGAGGGAAAAGAGTCCTCATAATATGTTAAGTTTAGAACAAATGTCTCAGAACTACTTTCTGTTTGGTTCATAACAAGTTTTTTTTTTTTAACTTTATGTGAATTTACTAGCTTACAAGCTATATTTGTATTCTAAATAATTGTGAACAGAAAACCTAGGGTAAGGCAAGTCCCAGCACTAATCTATGATTCATTATCTAAACTTTAATTGGCACAACTCTTGAAATTCCGGGACCATATGGAAAATAATGAGTCCTAATAGGTCTAAGGTGGAGGGATGGCAGGGGAGTGAGGAAGCCAGAAAACCGTCAATTCAGAATGCTTAGCCACCGCGGCAGTCTCCCCAGAGAGCTAGAACAATGTGCTCTCAGTGTTTTACTGGTCTCTCCATCATATAACTAAACCGCATGTTATTTCTCTCACTCTCTGAGACAAAAATTAAAATGAGAAAACAAAAACAACCCCAAAACTGGTTTTCATAATTAAAAATGAAATTTTAAAAAATGAAATTGGCTGACTGTTAATAAAAAAGGCAGCAATTTAGAGTTTCCATAACAACCTGCGGCAACTGTCGACTGACATGCAATCTGCTGCCTTTTTATAAATAGCAGCTGATTCCCCCTCTTTCGTTTCAACTAGTTTTAATGCTCGTCGGAGCTAATGGAACAACTGTGCTTTAAAACGACTTCACTCATCAAGCAGTGTACCTCTTCGCTGCTGTCACGGCCGTAAAAATCCTCCTCCGATTCGGTGTCTCTCCTTGTCAGGCTGGTATCCTCTTTTAGATCCAGAATATACGGGCACCCCTCTGGGGACATGTTCTGAGTTTTTCCATGAGGCGCTGATCGTGGTCTTGATGAAAAGGTGAAAATGTCCTTCGGGACAACCTGGGTTTCCTCTGCCAGTTGGCCATGTTCACTTTCCTTGCTGGCTTCCAGCCACATGTGTGAAGCATGGCAGGAGTCTTCACTCAGGAGAGACCGTCTGCTGGATGCCAGATGGGAAATGCGATCATCATTTTCAGGAAATATCCACTCATCTGACATTGGGGAAAGATGACAAAAATTAGAGGAGTGTTCCATCAGTGTTCTATTAAGGCAGATAGTTAGGTTAAAATTTCTTGGGTTGCAACTGAGATTTATCAAATAATGCAGAAGCCAACAAATGCAATTTATCCACCATCTTGTAACCTGCTGAACATTTAACCCATAGATCAGTGCCTATAGCTACGGGCAACTCATTTGCACTTCTTCTTGGTCTGAGTTGAAACACTGGCCAGGAAATTTATAAGTCTGAAATAATTATCACCTGTCTTGCAGCAAGTTCTTCATAGCACAGTCTCATTAATTTGACATTCCACGGGAGGAGGAAATCTTCCAAGTTTAAAAGGGTTTGAGTTACTAATATCTTCTTTTAACTGCAGGAGGGTGGAATATTTAACAAGCTTCTTTAAATAAAATAACTGAGCATTGTTTGGATTACAAATCATGGAGGAGAGGAAACCATGAAAGGTTAACAGGGTTTTCCTTTCCATTCCACTGACTGAAACAGGACAATTCATAGGCTAAACTGAGCAGACTTTTCTAGTAATAGTAAATCCACAGAAATACTTGTTAATGTGATGGGTGAAAAAGATCTTTAATTATAGGAGAGAATGTTTTGATACATAAATCTTTTTGCACAACATTATTTGTTTTGGTTAAAAATACTCTATACTACACCTGGGATATATTTTAACCAAAACTATAAAAAAAATTCTGAACTTTAAAAACTTTTTGAAATTTAGTTGACACACAACGTTTTGCTACTTTCAGATGTACAACACAGTAAAGATTTTACTCTTTCATACAACATTGAGATAGATTTTTATAACTACAATCCAGGCAAACTGTAACAGACAAATATTAAAATGATTGTCATTAAAAGTGTGCTTATTTCCTTCTTTAGAATGACAGCAGGAAAAGGTTGCAGTTTCTCAACTTAGTCTATTTTCCTTAAAATTTACTTTTTTTGAGCATTATGACAATGGTGAAAATCTTACAAAAAATCTGTGTTCAGCAGAACCAAAATGTGGACATGGTAATTTTACCCTGACTCTTGAATCCTGCTCTAACTTCACAAGAAAAGTAACCAAGAGACAGCTAAGATTTGCTGACTTGAAACTCTAAAACCTATAGTACCAAAGCAACAAACAAAAAGACCTTTAATAAAAATAATATTAATGGCATAAATAAAATCATATTCATCATAATGTATTCGTTTCTTAAGACTACCATTATATAATAGAACTGGCTTATAAAAAGGGTAACAAATGTACATTTCTTAGAGAAAATCCGAAAGGGACAAGGCTTTCACATTTTCTGTAGGTAAGTAGTCTACAGCAGGCCGAATCTACATCATTGGACCACATTCACAGGGGATGTGGAAGGTCCGGAGTCAGTGTACCATGAGCGGGTGAAATAAACAGATTCAATGGGCAGTCCTCTTTTGGACAGCAAATCCTGTTGCATGGTGCTAAGCACATAGCAGATGTTTTATAAACACAGTGTATGTTTTATTAATAAATAAATGTTGAAAAAGATTATAAAAACCAATGGGCTGCATTACCTACAAGGATTTATGAAGAAAATTGGAGGAAAAGATACTGGGAATCTTCATTTTGTAATTCAACAACTTGTATGATCTATGGTCAAACATATTATTAACTGTCAAAAAGTCAAGATAAAAGGAGTGTTTCTACACCAAACGAACTCTAATTATCTCACCACCACATGCTTTTTTGGAATTCGTAGTTTTACCTCAAGTATTTCCATATCAATTGTAATGAATAATTTGGTGTGTTTTCTTAGGAAAATATGTAAATTACTGTGTAATCACAATATTGCAGCAAACAAGATAAATGCAAGAATGATCACCTAAACATCTAATTAGTTTTTCTACACAGTCAGATTTATGCTAGAGACACTAATTGCACCTAACATTTTAATGAAGGTTTCAACATTGCATAAATAAGACTGACAAACTACAAACAATTTTCATTTATTTTCCTTTTTCTCTTGCTCAAAAACAATTCACCTTTGTAAAAGTACCACACACCTGCTAGGGAAGATATGTTGATGGGCTCAATGCTCTACACTCCAACCATCTCCATTATAAAGAGGACTGGAGACTTGCAAAAACAGGTGATCTTTGGGGATGGTGACAATGTCCTGTGAAAACTTCAGTTTCAACTTTCTTTCTGAACGATAACTGGTGCATGGAAACTTAGAAATAAAAATGCCCTTTCATCCATTAAATCTGACATGCAATTGGGATTAAAAGGAGATTTATCACAAAATGATAGATTTTAGCAAATGACTGCATCACAACTTCTCAAAATGACTGGGTTGGAAATACTAAACATATTGATTTTTCATGAATTATTAACAATTAAAGTGGACTAAAGATGCCAACCTGTTTGATCGGGAGACTGCAGTGCTGGAGAGCTGGGGTTCATCTCTGTGCTTTGTTGGGACCTGCTGTTGAGGGCAACTGTTGCTTTATCTTCACTCCTGTTATTTCCTGAAGAACTGCCTTTATTGGAATAAATATTTTCCATGATGTTATTTCTTTTGATTTTTATTCATTTGGAAGAATGCTAATAACGTGGTATGCTTCTCTACATGATTATTGAAGAGTACCTTAGAGGTGATAATACAGACTATCTGCAGTTCTTTTCTTTTCCTCTAGAATATTTCAAAGATGAACTCAGCTGCACTTTTATAGAGGGTCATCTTTAAATTCCTTGATATTTGCATGGGGGCATTTTAGATTTAAGTTTTACAATATGCAGTAAAAGGAATTCTATCACCCATATTATTTTCAAAGGGTCTTATATTTTCACTTTGGTTCCACATAAAATAGAGTGTGTTTTCTTTAAATTACAGATCTGGCACAAACTGACTCAAAATTTTAAACCAAGCACTTTCCTTAAGCATCTTAAGAAAATGGACACAGAATTAACTTTTCTATTATTTTATAAAAATAACATGAATCCTAACAAGCTGAATTTCAGCCTACCTATGAACCCTACATTATTGAGAAATTATGCTAACAGATGCGTACATGATATACTCTGGGCTTGACTCAGGATAGATTAATGAATGTGCAGACAGATCTATACTTAATGCCTCAAATCTAATATTCAAAGGTATAACTATAATAAAACTAATTATTAACTATAAAACTAATGCTTTATTGGTTGTGAATACTTGAAATTTTAACCTACATTCTATTAGCATAGAGCCCAAAAGGAGAGACAGCAAATGTTAAAAAAATACACACATACACACATACACACACATACACACACACATACCTATATCTCAGATATCTATATATATAGATATCTCAGATAAATATATCTGAAATATATTTGAAATATTTGAAAAGGGCTCAGTTTAAAAAGAAGTGATATATA
>RCUC01122858.1:0-82432 GCA_003697995.1 Taxidea taxus jeffersonii
GGGGGGTGGGGGGAAGAGGGGTTGGGTGAGGGTGGTGGGGTTACATCATATGTTTAAATAAAGCTTAAATAAAGTAAAAAAAAAAAAAGGTTTACAAAAATAATATATGTGTCCTATCTGTCCCATCCCTCTTTTTAATAGAATTCTGAGAAAGAGATAAAAGTATGGTAAACATACAATTTGTAACTGGAACTTTCCAGTCTTTTAAAAACTGTATACATTAGATGTTTAAACATATTTTAGAACACAATACACAATACTATTTCTTGAACTGTCCCCTCCAATTTTTTTAGGTTTGTTTGTTTGTTTTTTTAGCTAGAAAACATGACCTATAGTCTCACTATACTACATAAAACTAGAATTTTTCCAAAGTGTATTTTCTAATAGAATATTTTCCAAAGTATTCCAAAGTATATTTAATTCAGGATGGTAACATACGGTAACCTTAGAAACAGCCTTTCTTCTTATGTCCCATCTTAGCTTTTGCAATTAGCAACTTTTATTGAGATTTTAAAATTCCACCTACAGCCATCCTATATTTTTTACTTTTCTATAGAAAAAAATAACCACTATATAATTTCCTGAATCTCTGTATTAGCACAGTTCCCATCTATGTATCAACATTAGGTTGGGCATTTATTTCTCTTTAAATAGTGTTAAAATCATTAAAGAAGACCAATCTAAGTGATACAAACTATTTAACACTTCCTGAAGTGGACAGTCTCTATTTGGAGAATTGCAAAATGGGGCAAAAAACAAGAAGCTATCATAGGATAATGAAGAAAGAAGTAACAAATAGAAAATATCTGATTGCTGGGGACATATAGTCAATCTGTGGTGAGAAGAAACAAGAAATAAATTCAGAGCCCAGAGTCAGCCTGGTGTTTGGGGACTGATTGACTGGATATATCATGTTTCTGGTCAAGCACAGCATTTACAGGGACACAAAAGTTAGATCTAAGTTTCAGTTTACTGATATTTCAACCTGGGCAGGAGTAGTTCCATCTTGAGCCAGAAATTTATTTCAGTGGCAGCTGGTAAGTAATGGTACTATTTGAAATGTAGATTATACTAATTGTGACTTTGGGCAACATTTGGAAAATCTGGCACAGACATGTTAAAAAAAATAAGGAGGATTTTCATTTTATACATCTCCTTAAATAAAAGTATGACATCGAACTATTAACTGATTATCCATGGGAAATGGGTTCTATATGTATGCATCAGTTAACAGAATAGATTATAGGGGCACCTGGGTGGCTCAGTGAGTTAAAGCCTCTGCCTTCAGCTCAGGTCATGATCCCAGGGTCCCGGGATCCAGCCCCGCATCAGGCTCTCTGCTCAGCAAGGAGCCTGCTTTCTCCTCTCTCTCTCTGCCTGCATCTCTACCTACTTGTGATCTCTGTCTGTCAGATAAATAAATAAAATCTTTAAAAGAAAAAAAGAATAAATTAGATATTTTGAATGAATACAGTAAAGATAAATACAGAACTATTCTCATTTTTTCTTTGATATTTTCCAAAATAAGCATATGTCCACACACACACATACACACACACACACACACACACACACACACACACACACACACAAACATTGCTGTTTGTTGGGAAATATAATTAAAAAGAAAATCATTTCCCAATTCAGAAAACAAATCCACAATGATAGTACAGAAAGAGAACAGTTTTATTATTGAATAAGCGTTAAACCAGAGTGTGGTGTACATCACAGGCAACACCCTAAAAGATTGCAAATACAAAAAAAAAAAAAAATCCCCTTTCATAGCCAAGCAGATACAGCCCATTACATATATATTCTTAGGATAAACAATAATTAGCTCTCATAGAGCAGGACCTGACAGCACCATTTGCTGCACATAGTTTGTCTTAGATTCACCTTGCAACTAGAGTGACTTTTTGGGCTTTTATTCAACATTTCCCATCTTGCCATCCCAGCTTCTCTCATGAAATATGGTGTAAGGAAGTTAAAATAAAAGAGGTTCTACAGACACTAACCAGTTTTTTGTTTGTTTGTTTTAGCTTTTCATTTTATCTCAGTTTACAACTCAACCACAATAGGATGTTAGGATTCTAGAAGACTTGATATCACAGGGTCTAAGACTCTATCCACAAGGCTAAATACATCTACTGTGCTAGATTTTAATTATATTATTCCTCAGTATGCACACCCTTTCAGCCTTTCAAACTCCATAAGCTCTTCTTTTACTATCTCTGATAATTCTACAACATAGATGTCATGTAACCATTCCCTATAATATCCCTCTGTACCTAGCAGTGCAGGTCTGTTACTCAGGAAAGTAAAATGGAATCCCAAGAATACTGATTGAGTCCAAGGTTAACCAGTTACACAGTTGATAATAAAAGTTGGTTTCAAGTCCAGTATTATTCCCCACTATATAATCTATTAACTTTAATGCATTACAATCAAAGAATGAATTAATCAAAACAACATCTCAAGAATAAAAAAGAACTGGTGGCATTTACTTCTGGTTCAGTGAAATTTTATATGAAGGTAACATAATGCCATAATGTAGACATGCCACTGATTATGGTACTATCTAGTGTAACTTGGTTTTTAGACATACCATAAATTATATCCTACCAGTTATCTAGTAAGCTTTAAGGAATATTATGCTTGCATTATACATTCTCGTTTTTTCTTCTTTTTAATAATTAAGACCAGCACCTGCAATTGTCTAGTGAAAATATTATAGACATTATTAATCATTGTGCCATCCCTAACTGAAGACTAAAGTCAAAATGCATGGTCCCCATTGTACAGAATTAATTGAAATAAAATGGGAGCAATTTACTATAGACAAATTGCTGCTGAAGATTAAAATGTAGAACAATATTGATCAATAATCTATAACTTCACATTGTACAACAGAAATATGAACATTATGTGGTAATTTTAGTCTTTAATTTCAGATATAAAAATATGTGTATATATATTTAATATATATATATTCAGTCTCTGAAGAATCTGCCAGTGATATAAAGTATGCTATTTGCAGCTTCTTTTCTAAATTCCCTTCTCTACTAATTCTAAAGCTAAGGTACTAAATAAACAAAACAAGGGGGCAGAGAGAGACTAACTTAGGGACTGGTATGACTCCACACCTTGACAAAATTGTATAAATTGTATTCCCCAAATCATAATAGTAATTCAAATACTTTGTCCTCCCCTAAAGTGGACAAACAGGCTGCAATGACTTCCTAACACATAACATATGATAAAGAAAACTAAATGAAACACAACAAAAGGGGAGTAAAATTGCCTCGAGATAAAAGTAGACCGTGGTCAGTGTGGTTAGGATAATGAATTCCAGTAAATCACAAGACTGCTTTTAGTTACTGAGTTTACAAATAATTCATTTAGAAAAAAAATACATGAGTTTATTTGTAAAATGTTAAGTGTTTGGTTGTTTCTTTTATCTTGTTTTGCAGCACAGAGCAAGCACCAGAAAAGAAACTGGTTTGCAAAACGGAGATGCACATTACCTAGAAAAACAAAAGGTGAGAAGGCAGTGGTCTTGGACAACGCTTTGTATCAGGTATCATGCCCAGAGAAGAGTGTCTATTAGCTGATCCTTTAAGCCCCTTCCAAATCGTGATTACTCGATTCTGAGTTCAGAGGAACATATAATGCTTAAAGGAACATGTGATTTGGTACCAGAAGATCCAGACTTGAGTCTTAACTACAGCACTTTCCATTATCCTGTACTCAAAACAAGTCACAAGGATATTTAAAATAAAATCATGGGTGAGAAGGTGTTGATGTTATTTTTAATGCACAGTATAATGTAGCTGGAGAATTTAATGGTTACATTTCTGCATGGACTTTGGATTTAGAAAGATGTAGATATGAATCCCAACTCTTATTACTAGCTAGCTATTAAGCTTTGTTGAAGGAAATGAAATTATCTGGGTCTAAAATTCTTTATCCATAATATAAAGATTAAAAAAAAAACTCAAATTCAAGGATGAATTAGCTCGTATTTATAAAGAACTAATCTCAACATGTGGTGCTTATATAAGTTCAATATGTCATGGTTATTTTTTTAATCTTCTTTAATACCCAGTGCTTGAGACATAACAATAGTCAGCAATCATTTCTTGTAGCATCGTCACTTCCAATTTTTAGATATTTTTGAGATATCTTATTATCTGTCTTATCAGAACCCCTTCTTACAATGAAATTATTTCTGCTCCTCTTTTTTTAAAAGATTTTATTTATTGGGGCACCTGGGTGGCTCAGTGGGTTAAAGCCTTTGCCTTCGGTTCGGGTCATGATCCCAGGGTCCTGGGATCGAGCCCCACATCGGGCTATCTGCTCAGCAGGGAGCCTGCTTCCTCCTCTCTCTCTTCTCTCTGCCTGCCACTCTGCCTGCTTGTGATCTACATCTGTCAAATAAATAAATAAAATCTTTTTTTATAGATTTTATTTATTTATTTGACAGAGAGACACACAGCGAGAGGGGAACACAAGCAGGGGGAGCGAGAGAGGGAGAAGCAGGCTTCCCACTGAGCTTGGAGCCTGATAAAGGGCTCAATCCCAGGACCCTGGGATCATGACCTGAGCCAAAGGCAGATGCCTAACGACTGAGCCACCCAGGCGCCCCATTCCTCTTACTTTAATGTTTTATTTATTTAACTTATTTAATGACCTTATTTCAGGGATTGAAGATAAAAATATTTGAGAAGCCCCAAGGGATGTAATATGTAAACAGGAAGGCCTTTTTTATGAAATGTGATTTAAAATACACTAAAACACTATTTTATGTAGCTGATGCCAAACTTCTGACAATTAGCACTACTTTATAGAGTAAAAAAACACAAACTAGACTTCCTCCTTCTTTAATTTAAAAGGGTAATTAATTAGTAAACTTGTTAATATAGAGATTATTAAACTAATATAGACATGAGGTAGTCTAATATGATGGGTCACTTGCAATGATAGATGGTCCCCACCCAAAATTTGGTTCAGATGTGGAGATTTATAATGCCACATAGACCTCAAGAACTGCAGAGAAATCAGCAACAATTTTAATTTAGGTAATAAAATCATGAAATAACATATCCACTAACAAAGCCACTGTAGCGACTATGATTAAGGCCTGGAATTCTACTGTCAGTATAGTTCCCCTATGTCCAGTGCTTTAATAGCTATTTTTTAAAAATTATCTGCTTTATTGACTTTATTAAGTTTTTTTTTTAAATTCCAGTGTAGTTAACATACAGTGTTATATTAGTTTCAGGTACACACTATAGTTATTCAACAATTCTATACATTGGGGCACGTAGGTGGTTCAGTCAGTTAAGCATCTAACTCTTGATTTCAGCTCAGGTCATGATCTTAGTAAGGTTGTGAGATCAAGCTCCACTTTGGGCTCCTCACTGAGTGGGTAGTCTGCTTTTCTCTCTCTCTCTCTCTCCGCCTCCTTTTCTCCCTCTGCGTCTCTCTGCTCCTGCTCTCACTCTCTCTCTAAAATAAATAAACCTTGGGGGCACCTGGCTCAGTGGGGTAAGCCTCTGCCTTCGGCTCAGGTCATGGTCTTGGGATCGAGCCCCAAGTTGGGCTCTCTGCTCAGCAGGGAGCCTGCTTCCTCCTCTCTCTCTGCCTGCCTCTTTGCCTATTTGTGATCTTTCTGTCAAGTAAATAAATAAAATCTTTAAAAAAAAAACCTTAAAGAAATTCTACATATTAGTCAGTGCTCATCATGCTAAGTACGCTCTTTAATCCTGATCATGATTCATCCATTCTCTCACCAGTCTCTCCTCTGCTAACCACCAGTTTGTTCTCTATAGTTAAGATTCTGGTTCTTGGTTTGTCTCTCTCTCTTCTCTTTCTTCCTTTTCTTTCTATTTTTCTTTTTTCCTTTCTTTTTTCTTTTTTGGCTTTGTTTTCTTTCTTCAGTTCCACATGAGTGACATAATATGGTATTTGTCTTCCTCTGACTACTTATTTCTCTTAGAATTATACTCTGTAGCTCCATCCACATTGTTCCAAATGGCAAGATTTCATTCTGTTTTAGAGTTCTGAATAATACTTCATTGTTCATGTATATACATACACTATACAAAATGAAATATTGTGTGTGTGTGCGTGTACACACACACACACTCCACCTCTTCTATATCCATTCATCTTTCATTTTTCTATCCATTCATCTTTCAGTGCACATTTGGGCTGCTCCCATAATTCAGTTATTGCAAATAATGATGCAATAAACTTAGGAGTGCATGAATCCGTATGAATTAGGGTTGTGGCTTTTTTTTTTTTTTTGATAAATATGCAATAGTGCAATTACTGGATGGTAGGGTACTTCCATTTTAAACTTTTTGAGGAAACTCCAAAGTGTTTTCCAGAGTGGCTGCAAGAGTGCATTCTCAAAAACAGTGCACAATGTTCCTATTTCTCTATATCCTGTCCAACACTTGTTTCTTGTGTTTTTTATTTTAGCGATTCTGACAGGTGCGAGGTGATTATCTCATTGTACTTTTTTTTTTAATATTTTATTTATTTGACACAGAGAGAGATCACAAGTAGGCAGAAGCAGGCAGAGAGATGAGGTGGGGAAGCAGGCTCCCCGCTGAGCAGAGAACCCGATGCGGGACTCGATCCCAGGACCCTGAGATCATGGCCTGAGCCGAAGGCAGAGGCTTAAACCTCTGAGCCACCCAGGCGTCCCTCATTGTACTTTTGATATGCATTTTCCTGACGATGAGTGAGGTTGAGCATATTTCCATGTGTCGATTGGCCATCTGCATGTCTTTGGAGAAATGTCTGTCCATGTCTTCTTCCCACCTTTTAATTCAACTATTTGTTTTTTGGGTGTTGAGATATAGAAGTTCTTATATATTTTGGACACTAATGGTTTACCAGGGATGTATTTTCAAATATTTCCAAATATTTCTCCCAATCAATAGGTTACCTTTTGTTTCGTTGGCTATTTCCTTTGCTGTGCAGAAGCTTTTTTTTCATTTTGATGGAGTCCCAAGTTTATGTTTGCTTTTGTTTTCCTTGCCCCAAGAGACATATGTAGAAAAAAGTTTCTATGTCAGATGTTGGAAAAATTACTGCTTGTGGTCTTTTCTAAGATTTCTACACTTTCAGATCTGACATTTAGATCTTTAATCCACTCAGAATGTGTCTTTGTGTACAGAGTAAGCCACTGATCCAGTTTCATTCTTTTGCATATTGCATTCTTTGCAGTTTCATTCTTCTCCAGTTCTCCCTATACCAAGAGGCTTTTTTCCCATTGCAGAGTATTTCCTCTTCTGTTAAAGATTAATTGACAATATAGATAAATGTGGGTTTATCTCTGGGCTTTCTATTCTACTCTACTGATCTATCTACCTTTTCTTTTTTCCTAACCAATATCATACTGTTCTTATTACTTCAGCTTTGTAGTATAACTTAAAATCTGGAATGTAATTCATCTAGCTTTGCTTTTCTTCTTCAAGACTGTTTTGGCTATTTGGGGTCTTCTGTGCTTCCACACAAATTTTAGGATTGTCTGTGCTACTTCTATGAAAAATGTTGTTGGTATCTTGATAGGGATTGCATTAAATCTGTACATTGCTTGGGACAGTATGGACATTTTAACAATATTTCTTCTTCTAATCCATGAGCATAGGATATCTTCCCACTTATTTGTGCCATGTTCTTATCTTTCACCAGTGTTTTGTAGTTTTAATAGTATAGGTATTTCACCTCCTTGGTTAAGGAGGGTTAATGCTAGGGATTTTATTATCTTTGGTGCAATTGTAAATGGGATTGCTTTCTAAATCTCTCCCTCTGTTGCTTCATTACTTATGCATAAAAATGCCACAGGTTTCTGTACATTGATTTTTGTATACAATCTTACTGAATTCATTGATACGTCCTCGTATTTTTTTGGTGGCATCTTTGGGGTTTTCTCTATATGGTATCATGTCATCTACAAATAGTGAAAGTTTGACTTCTAACTTACCAATTTGGATGCCCTTTATTCCCTCCTCTTATTTCATTTCTGTTGCTAGGCTATGTTAACCTCCAGTACTATGTTAAATAATAGTGGTGATAGTGGACATCCTTGTCTTGTTCTGACCACAGAGGAATAGCTCTGTTTTTTTTTTTTTTTTCTCATTTAGGATGATGTTAGCTGTGGGATTTTCATGTATGGCCTTTATTATGTTGAGGTTTGTTCCCTCTAATCCTACTTTGTTGGGAATTTTTATTCATGACTGGATGTTATACTTTGTCAAATCTTTTTCTACATTTATTGAAATGATCATATGGCTTTTATCCATTCTTTTATCAACATGATGTATCATGTTGATGTATCATGTTGATTAACTTGTGAATATTAAAACACCCTTTCAACCTAGGGATAAATCCCACTTCATCATGGTGAATAATTTTTAATGTATTATTAGATTTGGTTTGCTAATATTTTCTTGAGGATTTTTGCATCTACATTCATCAGAGATTGGCCTGTAGTTCTATTATTTCCTAGTGTCTTTATCTGTTTTTGATATCAAGATAATATTGGCTTAACAGAATGAATTAGGAAGTTTTCTTGTCTATTCTATTTTTTGGAATAGTTTGAGAATAGGTATCAAGTCTTCTTTAAATGTTTGTTAGAATTTGCCTGGGGAGCAAATCTGACCCTGGACTCTTGTCTGCTGGGAGGTTTTGTTATTGTTGTTGTTGGTGGTGGTGGGTTTTTTGTTTTTGAGGGGTTTTTATTTATTTATTTATTTTAGAGAGACAGAGCAGGAGCAGGAGGGGCAGAGGGAGAGGGAGGAAGAATCTCAAGCAGATTTCATGCTGAGCATGGAGCCTGATGTGGGGCTTGATCTGATGATCCCGAGATCATGACCTGAGCTGAAATTAAGAGTCAGACATGTAAGCGACTATACCACCCAGGCACCCCATGCTGGTAGTTTTTCAATTACTGATCCATTTCATTGTTAATATGTCTATTCAAATTTTCTATTTTTTCCTGATTCACTTTTGGGAAGTTACATATTTCTAAAAATTTATCCATTTCTTCTATATTATCCAATTTTTTGGCATATAGTTTTTCATAATATTCCCTTATAGTCTATTATATTTCTGTGGTGTCAATTGTTATCACTCCCTTCTCATTTCTCATTTTATTAATGTGAGTCCTGTCTCTCTCTCTCTCCCTTTTTTTTCCCCCAATGAGTCTGGCTAAAGGTTTATCAATTTTATTGATCTTTTTAAAGTATGAGCTGCTGGTTTCATTGATATGTTCCATCAACTTTTTGTTGTTATTGTTTTTTATTTATTTTGCTCTAATCTACCTATTTATTTATTTATTCCTTCTACTAGTTTTGGGTTTTGTTTGTCATTCTTTCCCTGGCTCCTCAGATGTAAGTTTAGATTGTTATTTGGGATTTTTCTTGCTTCTTTAGATAGCCCTGTATTGCTAAAAACTTCCCTCTTAGATCAACTTTTACTGTATCCCAAGGTGTTGCACCATTGTGTTTTCATTTTCATTTGTCTCCATGTATTTTTTTATTTCATCTTTAATTTCTTAGTTGACCCATTCATTGTTTAATAGTAAGTTATTTGGCCTTCCTGTATTTGTGTACTTTTCAAGTTTTTGTCTTGTGGTTGATTTTTAGTGTCATAGAACTGTTGTCAGAAAAGATGCATGGTATGATTTCAATCTTTTTGTACTTGTAGAGACTTGTTTTCTGGTCTAATATGCCTTCTATTCTAGAGAATGTTCCATGTGCACTTGAAAAGAATATGCATTCTGGTGTTTTAGGATGGAATGTTCTCAATAAATCTGTTGGAGCCATCTAGTCTAAAGTGTCATTCAAAGCCACTGTTTCCTTGTTGACTGTCTTTTTGGATAATCTATTAATTGGTGCAAGTGGGATGTTAAAGTCCCCTACTATTACTATTACTATATTACTATCAATGATTTCCTTTACATTTGTTATGAAATGCTTTATGTATTTGGGTGCTCCTATGTTGGGTGCATAAATATTTACAACTGCTATATCTTCTATATCTATATATATAGATATGACATATGTATATGATTATATGGTGCCCTTCTTTGTCCTTTGTTTTGTCTTTACTTGGAAGCACATTTTGTCCAATGTAAGTACTGCTACTCTGGCTTTTTTTCACTTCCACATGCATGATAAATGTTTCTCCATACCTTCACTTTCAGTCTGCATGTGTCTTTAGGTCTGAAATGAATCTCTTGTAGGTAGCATACAGATTGGTCTTATTTTTTTTTTATTCATTTCATCAGCATATGTCTTTTGATTGGAGCATTTATTCTATTTACATTCAAAGTAATTATTAGTATGTGTGTATTTATTGCCATTTTGCTACTTGTTTTATAATTATTTTTGTAGTTCTTCTCTGTCCCTCTATTCTCTTGCTCTCTTCTCTCATGATTAGTTAGCTTTCTTTAGCAAAGTACTTGGATTACTTACTCTTTTTTTCCATATCTACTTTTTTTTTAATATTTGGTTACCATTTGGTTTATATATAACACTTTTGCATACAGCAGTCTCTATTAAGTGATGGTCACTTAATTTTGAATTCATTCTTTACTTTTCTCCCCTCCACATTTCAGATATTTGGGTCATATTTTACATCCTTTCATTTTGTACTTCTCTAGACTGATTTTTACAGATATACTTGCTTTGTTGTTGTTGTTGTTAGTGGTGGTGTTTTTTTTTTGTTTTGTTTTGTTTAATTTGCTTCTTATTTTTCTTACTCTTGTTTATGATTTTTGTTTTCTACTCACAGAGTCTCCTTTAATACTTTTCCTCCTTAATAATTCTTTTAGGATTGGTTTAGTAGTCATTAATTGTTTTAACATTTATCTGAGAAAATATCTATTCTTCTATTCTGAATGACAACCTTGCTGGATAGAGCATTCTTGACTGCAGATTTTTCTTTTTCAGCATTTTGAATATATCATGCTACTCCTGAACTAAAAAACTCTGTTTAAAAATCAGATGATAGTTTTATCAAAGGTTTCCTTTGTATATAACTATGTTCTCTTCTCTTGAAACTTCTAAAATTCTTTATCACTTTTTTTTGGTCATTTTAATTACTATGTTTCTTGGTGTGGGCCTCCTTTGGTTGAATTTATTGAGGGATCTTTGTACCTCCTGAATCCGAATCTGTTTCCCTCCACAGATTTGGAAAGTTTCCAGCTATTATCTCTCTCTTTTTTTAAAGATTTTATTTATTTATTTGACAGACAGAGATCACAAGTAGGCAGAGAGGCAGGCAAAGAGAGAGGGGGAAGCAGGCTCCCTGCTGAGCAGAGAGTCCGATGTGGGGCTCAATCCCAGGACCCCAAGATCATGACCTGAGCCGAAGGCAGAGGCTTAACCCACTGAGCCACCCAGGCACCCTTCCAGCTATTATCTCTTACAATATATTCTCTGCCCCTCTCTCTTCTCATTCTGGGATCCCTAAAATGCAACTGTTATTACGCTTGATGGTGCCATTGAGTTCTTTATGTCTATTCTCATTATGCAGTGTTGTCTCTAACCTGTTCAGCTTGATTGCATTCCATTAACCTATTCTTATACATATTTTTATACATTTCTCTGCTTCTTGTAGCCTACTATTTATATCATCTATAATATTTTTAATTCCATTTATTGAGTTCTTCATTTTTGATATGTCATTTTTTATCTCTCTGCCAAGGGTCTCACTTATATCATCCACCCTTTTCTGAACTCCATTGAATATGTTTATGACCATTACTTTAAATTCTCTGGCAGGCATAGCACTTATTTCGATTTTGCTTAGATCTCCTGTAGTTGATTTTGTCCTGTTTTGTCATTTGGGACATATTCCTCTGCCTCTATCATTTTGTCTACCACTTTGTGTCTATTTCTCCAGCAGGCTTAAAGTGGGCAAGTCCTCAGGAGAACTCAAGGGTGGGGCACACTGCTAGCAAGCTGGGTAGCAAGTGTCTGTGTAGCCCTAACTCTTGCAGAAGGCTCTGCATTTATGTTGGAGGGTGGGGGACGAGAACAGTGTTTGCCAGCTCCTTTGATCCCATAGAAGTCTCCCAACATGCTCTGAAATCCTTATAAACAGATCTCTCTCCCATTTTCCCCAGGCATTGTGAAAACTATTACTTCTATGTTGCCTCTGTGATGGTTGTTGTCTCTTTAAGGATGGGGATCCAGATATCACTCAACCTCTAGGATGGCCTCTGCTGAGTCAGTTGTCTTTTAAAGCTACAGGCTCCCAGTACCACTGGTTATACAAACTCAGGAATTTGGCCCCTCTGGTTTTCGAACCCAGAAGTTATGGGGATTCATCATCCATGTGGGCTCCCAGTGCTTTCCCCTCTCTGTACCCATTGCTCCCTCCCTCCCAGGGGCAGCTCCTGACCATGGTTTCTGCTGTTCCTAACCTATCAGATGCAGTTTCTTCTCTACATTTAGCTGTGAATTTTGTTCTGCCAGTCTTCTGATCACCCTCTGGTTTATTTACTCAGATATGAGTGATATCTAATTGTAAATGTGGGATGGGGTGAGGTTAGGATTCTCCTACTCCACTATCTTCCCAAGCTCCTCCACTTCAATAGCTATATTTAAAAAATGTGAAAAGTTCAGTTAAATTAGTATTAGTAGTTTTAACTTTGAAAAAATTGCAGAGTTTAAGGCATGAGAGTTAAAGATAGGAAAGGAACAACATCTTTGAGAGTGAAAGAGAAAAATAATTAGGAAGCTTAAAGAAACCATAACAATTTGATTAACTGAGCAAATACAGGATCAACAACTTAAATCAGAATTAGATGAATCAGAAGCCTTAGTATCTGTCTTTATGAAACACTTTCAACAATAAAATGATAAAGAAAGCAGCTCATATGAAGCAGAGATAGGATAGGAACACCAAGGACAGGTCTTCAGTTGTTGTTGTTGTTGTTGTTGTTGTTTTGTTTTGTTTTGTTTTTGTTTTTGTTTTTAATTCCTGAATTAGAACTGCTCCTCTAGCTTAGAAGAGATAAAAATCTCTAAATGATGTTTGTGAGTGCCCTGACATAATCAGGTGCATTTCTGGAATTATTTATATCCTAGAATATTAAATAGCTTATGTGACATTCTCCAGAAAACCAGTTCCATAGACTCTGGGTTTTATTTACTATAATTGACCTGTAGAAACATCTTGCCAAGTATATTTCATAGATGAATTCTTTCTCCAAGCAAGTATCCTTGTTTGTCTACTTAGGAAAGAGTCTTATTTATAAGGAGATAAAATTTAGCCACTTGTCATCTTTTCTTTTCCCTAGGGGCATCCTACTGGTGAAGGATGTCAGTGGATCATACAACAGAGAATTGAAATCCTTTCCCCCACTAACACATCAGAATTTTGCCTTCTTTTGGTACTTGTGGTTAAGGTTTCAAGAACAAAGACAAAGCAAGAGACACTAACTTGAAAAACAAGATCTATATTACATTTGGAGATAGAAAAAAAGCCACAAAAATGGAACTGAAGAAATCGGATCTGCTATATCTATAAACTCAAAGTATTCATCCTTAGTTTTTCATTTCTCTGTTTCCCTCTCCATGTCTTCAGTTCCTCCCAACAACATCTAGAGAGGTTAATTAACTTGCCCTAGATAACCCAGTTGGCTACGTTATTTAATGGTTATCCAACCCAAAGTTCAAGGTCTTCTAAATTAGAAAAAAATATATACATATATACTGTCAGTTTTTGCTCTTCATTGAAATACTTCATATATTATTATCTCAATCTTACAAACCAAATTATTACATGCTTTGTTAAAAAAAAATCACCCAGAATCTAATATAGCCATCACTAGGTTGTATTCTAAGGATATAATGTAGATCAAACTATATGCCCTTCCCTCAAAGGTACACATTTATTGTATTTGTAAAAAATATAGTTGTAAGCCAAAAATATTATGGAGGCACATACAAGGGGATTGTACCACAAGTCTTTGTGGTCAGTGTAGGCTTCTTGAAACCTGAAGATAGTCAGAAAAAGGATAGGGAAAACAGTCCATGCAGATAGAAGAACAAGTACACAGGCTTAAAAGTAAGAAGGGAAGATCAGTGTATTAGTATTTATTCAATATAGACTGAACAAAATATGTGAGGAAAGAGAAAGTGTGAAGTGAGAATGGACAAGTAATAAGAAATATTAAAAAGGCTTGAATAAGGGCGCCTGGGTGGCTCAGCGGGTTAAGGCCGCTGCCTTCGGCTAGGGTCATGATCCCAGGGTCGTGGGATCGAGCCCCGCATCGGGCTCTCTGCTCTGCGGACAGCCTGCTTCCTCTTCTCTCTCTCTGCCTCTCTGCCTACTTGTGATCTCTATCGGATGAATAAATAAAATCTTTAAAAAAAAAAAAAAAGGCTTGAATAAAATGCCAAGGAGTGGGGAATTTATCCTGTAATCAACTTGTAGCCTTTGGGTTAAGCATCACAATGTCATGACCAAATTTATTTCTTAGAATATAAAGCAAACCCTCTGTCATCAAATACATAAATGAGCTACTGGGTTAAATACAATTAAATAGAATTATTTGATTCATAACTCCATGGTGTTTTAATGTGTTGACATTCATTACCAAGGTCACAGAGGGAGATTTATTATGCAGTGTTTTCTAAATTCATTTGACCATGGACTTCTCTATCCTTCATGGAATCAAGAAAATCAGAAAAGAGTTTATTGCAGTAATCCAATTGAGAGATTTTAAGAGGATGCACTGATACTGGGGGAGTGGTGGAACATGTATATGGAATTGAAAGATAGTTAGGATGTGGAATTTAGAGGAACAGAATAAACTCCAAAGGGAACTGGCATAGGCTATTTGAAATACCTTTCCAGATAATGTGATAACCCCTCCTTCAACACTGCCAAGAATCACTATTCAAGGCCTGATACAACTTTATAGGTACCAGATTGTGATCACGACTTGTTATCTTGGCCAACCTTGAGATAAAAAGTAACATCCAATAAACCAGTCATGTCTAGACACACTGACATCGACATCTAGACAAAGGTCTTATTCTCATTCTGTCACCCATCTCTGTTTTCCAGTTGCAGTTTCTTATCTGAGATGTGTAATTCTTTCCTTCATCCTTCAGGAGAAACTAATTTGGCTTTACCCTTGTAATCCCATCCAGTTTGCCATAGTATAGTACAGTAATCAAAGAAATCCCAAAGCCAAATAACAAATAGTAACAAAAAGGGCATTAATTATGCACAGTGTGCTGTGGCTTTAAACAATTTAGTCATGCTGGCTCTACTGTCAAAAGATATATTTTTGGGGGGGGATGGTGTTGTACATAATGTTAAATAATTTCTTATACTTTCTATCATGGATTTCTGCAAATACCCTGAGCTGGTAAGTTGCTGACCTAAAAGAAATATGACAGAAAGTTAGTGAGTCAAAGAATCAACAGGATAGGTAAGTAAAAACGAACTGTAAAATTGTGACTCCCACTGAATTCACACTTTTGATTTTTCTTCTTGTCACATGATATTGGTAAGATACAGAAAAATGAGGGAAGAAAAAAGATACATTTCGTTGTGACATATTGAGAAACCTATTTTGTGGTTAATGCATTATTATTTAACGTTTAAAACAGGGTGTGCTTTTAAAAATTAAAATTCTAAAAGAGTAAAAACAAGTGCCTGAATTTCTAAAGTGAGCACAAAAATAAATGCAATAGGGCATTTTGTGGCAAAACTGTAATAATAATTTCAATATTTAAAAAATATCTTTTCCCACTGTTGAACAAATAGGTCATATCTGAGAGACAGAGGGGAGAAAGCAGCTTCTAGCCACATATTTACTTCGTTTATAACTACCTTCATTTTAAAACTGTATTTCATTTTAAAGTGCTCTTCAGAGTACTATTCCCTGTGAGAAATTATTCATAAATGGCACTAATGAGTGTCAAGCTGCATTTCAAGGCATTTTGAAAATTGTCCTATTAATTAATGGTGTAATTAAGCTTTTGTCAGTGACATATCATATTTCTGACAGGAATAGATGGCCTGTGTAAGTCAGTGCCAGGCAGCCATCCAGGCAGCCATGGTGTATAATGGATGGTAGCAATTTAGTGCAGGTTTACAGTGATGGGACCACCTACGTGAGGGAGGCTGGCAACTTGCATACACAAACAGTGCTTTGCACTGTACTTCAGGAAATAACTGGAGCTGAGATTGATGTGGCCCCCTCTGTAGGATGACACATTAGCCTTTTACCATTAAACCATAAATAGTGTTTCTCTGAGCTTTTGTGACAAAAATGTCAATTAGCATCCAAATTTCATTCTCATTTAATTTTGTATTCTAATTCCATTTGCATATTAATGTGAACATGGAGCAGAACTGTTAGATTATAATACCTCACTAAGGCTAATAGGATGTAATATACATTTATTGAGGGTAATAGCTACATATATTTAAATGTCCCTCCCACCTTAACCCATCTATTGTGAGAGGTATGCCACTATTTAATGTATCTTGGTATTATGTGTCACATAAGATTTAAACTTGTGTACAGAAAAATAAATAAAAAACAACTATAATTGAAAGAGAAGAAAGATCTAAGTATACTAGCATCAGCACAATTCAATATAAATCATTTTATTCTGGTACTCCCTCTGCAATAGATCTCTGTTAATTTTAGTATTAATAATTTACATTCTGGCTCCAGCTATCAAGGTCCAAAAATTGAATAAAAATCAAATAAAATGATGGAATTTCCTTGGTAGAAACATTTTACTTCAGTGAAGACCACAGGCTTAGAATGACCTATTCACAGAAATAACTATTTTTTATTAACTATTTTTTATATTTTCTGGTTTTTAATAATTTATTTTTAATTTTAAAAATAAACTTTCATTAAAAATTACAAATGTGTATTTTAATTTATATCATCTATACTAAAGGCCCTTTGTTTTCCAAATATTTTCCAAGGTTTAAAGAGAATTGTAAAGTGGCTAATTAGCACTACTTCAGAAATCCATATTACCATATTTAGACTCAGACTTTTTTTTTTTTTTAAGATTTTATTTATTTATTTGTTAGAGGGAGAGAGAGCACAGGCAGACAGAGTGGTAGGCAGAGGCAGAGGGAGAAGCAGGCTCCCTGCCGAGCAAGGAGCCCAATGTGGGACTCGATCCCAGGACGCTGGGATCATGACCTGAGCCGAAGGCAGCTGCTTAACCAACTGAGCCACCCAGGCGTCCCTAGACTCAGACTTTTTAAAGCAGAAAAAAGGACATAAAAGATCACCTGGTTCAACCCACTTAATTTTATAATGAAGAAATGGAAGCCTGAGAGATTATATAAGTTGTCCAAGGTCATGCATCTAGTAAGTGGCACAGAGAGAACACCTGACAAGTTCTTAATAAGAACATGCCCCCCCCCCGCCAGAGGTTGTATTCACAGTAAGTTGTTTTTTTTTTTTTTTAAGATAGCAGTTTAGATTTAAATCGAAATAGAAAGATTAAATAAGCAAGATGACATAGAGAAAGGGAGTGAGGAAAAGAAGAAAAAGGTAGCAACAGAGGGAAGGAGGGAGGGAGGAAGGAAGGAAAAAGGTAAGAAGAAAAGGAATGAGGGAGGAGACAAAAAATTTATGATGTTGTAAGGATCTTATTTCAATCCTTTAAGATACATTATCAATTTGATAAAGTGTATCGCTCATCTTTTGAGACATGGATTGATTGCATAACCTTATAAAGTAAATCCCTATCTTTTAAATGAGTTGTGTTCAAGAATTCTACTTTGCAATTTAGTTTTAAAACCATTTTAGTCACAGGAACAAGGTTATACCAGGTCTACACTCAATATTTTACACAACCTATAGTGGACCTTACACAATTGTAGTAAGAAATACCAAATACCAGGAATAAGAATCACTTTGACACTTAGGAGTGCAGAGTTAAGAGGAAATTCTAGCAGGCTCAGAAATGTGGGTTGTAGGCAAACTAACAGGTTGGCAATCCCTCAAAGAAATATTATTTGATGATTTATCTGAAATTTAGTTAGAGAAAAGATTGAGGACTTGTGAAAAAAGGCAGAGAGGAAGGATACTGATGGCAGCTTTGGCCTGTTTTAAATTGGTCCGTATGATTCAGCTTTGTTCTGAAATTTGGGTATCAGCAAATCAATGCCCTTCTTTTAATCCAATCCACCATCTCTAAAAGGTAGTTTAGATTTTGTTACTTAAGCATTCCATCTTTGAAGAGTCTTATTACCCAACACAGATTAGTAAAATATGTCCTCCAATCACATAGCACTTTCACTAACAGAAGTTTCTAGCAATGGCTTTAGCATTCTTTTGAGTAATATTCAGGTTGTAGTCTTCTGTGTTATATCATGATCTTTAGTTGTTTTTTTTTTTTTTTTTCACATATAGATTCATTTACTTCTCACAGCTACCCCTACTTATCAGCTATTTATCACATGTCTACCATGTGGCAGACATTGGTATTATCATCATTTTACAGATGAGGAAACCGAGGGAAAAATGTTGAACAAGTTGACTAAAGTTACCCAGCTAGTAGAAAGCAGAGATGAAATCAAAACCATCTAGACAACCTAGTTCTAAGAGTCATGGAGAGATAGTTCCACCAACTACCCGTTGGAAGGAGAAAAGACTTGTAAATGTAGTGTTAAATTAGAGTAGTGATGATGATTTTTCTTTTTATTATTGTTCCCCACATTCTATCTTTACATTTCTATGGAACAGAAAAGATCATCAGAAAAGAAACAGCAATTTATCACAAAAGGAAGGTGGCAAAGGTTTTTCAATTCTTTCCCCTTTTCGATGTTGGGGGACCAAATAAAATATGTTGGGAGAGAGAGAGGAATTCAACATCAAAGGGGTTTTTCTCTCATCCTTTGATGATACCTTTGTGTTATAGAATAAATTATGTGCCCCTCCCCCCCAAAATGTGTTAAAGTCCTAAAGCCCAGCAACTCAGAATTTGACTTTATCTTTAAAAAAATGCAGCTTTAGGGACGCCTGGGTGGCTCAGTTGGTTAAGCAGCTGCCTTCGGCTCAGGTCATGATCCCAGCGTCCTGGGATCGAGTCCCGCATCGGGCTCCTTGCTCAGCAGGGAGCCTGCTTCTCCCTCTGCCTCTGCCTGTCTCTCTGCCTGTACTCGCTCGCTCTCTCTCTCTAACAAATAAATAAATAAAATCTTAAAAAAAAAATGCAGCTTTATCTTAAAATAGGGTCTGCATAGAGGTAATCAACCTAAAATAAAGTCATTAGGTGGGAATTTGGACAGAGACAAACATGCACATAGACAGGATGTCGTGTGAACATGAAAACAGAGATTGGGGTGATGCACTTATGGCCAAGAAACACTAAAAGTTATAATGAACCACCAGAAACTAGAAGAGAGGTATAGAACAGATTCTCCCTCACAGCCTTCAGATGAAACCAACCCTGACATCTCAGAATTCTAGTCTCCAGAACACAAAACAACTCATTTCTGTTGTTTAAGCTATTCAATTTACAGTGCTTTGTTATAGCAGCCCTGAGAAACTAATACACCTTGAGACCCCACCCCTGAGTTGCACAGATGGAGGAAACTCACACAGCACTTGGAGAGAGGGTGAAAGGAGTGAAAATCATCAGTCCATAGTGGAAGATATTAGTATTTCATGCTTGAATTAAGGCAGCTTTATTATGCAAAAATTAAACAAAATATTTAAAAAACAAAGCAAAAAATATGCTGTTCCTCTGGAACCATAAAATTCAGTCAATCTTGTCCTAATTCTATCACTTAGTACTCCAACTATATCTGTTATTTTTCAGTAAAAATCTTTTCTGATATTCACATCCATATGTATTGGGTATAAATCTTACTCTATGTTTGGGAATGTGATAGAGATCATAGTACTTTAATTTTTAAAACAATTTAAATCAGATTAATGGTCTGTCCCACCTGAATTGCAGCATATTCATTATTTATTTATTTGACAGAGAGAGAGATCACAAGAAGGCAGAGAGAGAGGAAGGGAAACAGGCTCCCTGTCAAGCACAGAGCCCCATGGGGGGCTCGATCCCAGGACCCTGAGACCATGACCCGAGCCGAAGGCAGAGGCCTTAACCCACTGAGCCACTCAGGCGCCCCTCATTATCATTTTATGATTAAATAAAGTTTGGAGGATGGGAGCATCTTTCTGGGAACTCACAAGAATATGGGATATTTATTCAGAAACAGAGATTGCTAGCCTTTAGTCACTGATATCTGTATCTTCCGAGGCACTGATACTTGTATTTTCCAAGTCTAAATAGTTCTTTGAAAAGAGGAGGCTAAACAGTTTACCTACCTCTCTTGAGCAAAACAAATTTTGCTGTACTTGAGCAATACATATATTACTTCCATCTGATGTCCTTTTAGCTCCCAGAGTAACATCAGAAGACAGATTTGCACCAAGATCGGGGATCAGCAGACTAGTGACTCTTTTATATATATCCATATATCTATATCTATGTAGATATAGATATATGGATATATATAGACATATATATCTTGAAGGTCCCTCTCTCCATCTAGTGGCTTCCAGCAGACCCAGCCTTACTCTTTGCATAAATCCCTTCACATAGCTAACTTTGCTTTAGAAATCGCTCCTGAAGGAAACTCTCCTGGGAAGGGACTGGGGTCTTTTTTTTTTTTTTGAGAGTTTTTTTTTTTCATTTTTTTATTTATTTGACAGAGAGAGAGAGATCACAAGTAGGCAGAGAGGCAGGCAGAGAGAGAGGGGGGAATCAGGATCCCTGCTGAGCAGAGAGACTGATGCGGGGCTGGATCCCAGGACCCTGAGATCATGATCTGAGCTAAAGGCAGAGGCTTTAACCTGGCCACCCAGGCGCCCCAGGGACTGGGGTCTTAAAAAGAAAGTAGGAAGTGAAAACATAAAAACAGTGAAATATCCTGCCACACCTATCTCACTGTCAGTGAAATGTCTGCACTTCTGAGTCAAGAGTTTCATAATATCAACAGAACCTAAAAGAACTCCTCACACAACACCAACTGCACTTAACAAGGTAATACCAATTTGTCCCTCTCACATTGGGCACTGTGATGCATGCAGTTCTCTAAAGCTGAGACCTGCTTTTATCCTTGACTCTTGCTTTATCTAATCCCCATATTCATGAAAAAGCTAAATCCTCCCTCTGCTAACTCTTTTATAAATCTGTGTTAAATCCACCACTGCCACTACCTTAGGGAACAATTATTCTTGATTGGGTCCTGCACCACATGAACCACACAATAGCTGAGCCTACCAACAATGATATTCAATAGCTTATAACACCCCCCTAAGTGGTTTCTGGTTTTAAATGTTGTCTCTCCAATCCATTTTCCACTTTTTTTTTTTTTTGTATGTTTCAAAACATTAAATTTGACCAGAGCATTACTTTGCCTAGGACTGCACAATGGCTTTCCTGATTTTCAGGGTTAAGTCCAAAACTCCTTATTATCTGGTTCTTGGTTACTTCCATGCCTTGCTGTCTTACCACTATTTTTCTCCCTACCCTACTCACATACTCCATAACTCATGTCTCAGATTTACTGAACCTTTTTTTTTTTTCTTTTTTAAGAAAGAGAGAGAGCAAACATGCGCTTGTCCACGAGCAAAGGGAGAAGGAGCCAAGGGAGAGGGAGAGAGAGAATCTTAAGCAGGTTCCACACCCAGTGCAAAGCCCCACACAGGGCTCAATCTCATGCCCTGAGATCATGACCTGACCCAAAGCCTAGAGTCAGATACTTAACCGATTGAGCCATCCAGGAACCCCTGAACTATCTTTACTGTAGGCATTTGCTGGAATTTCTCTTGCCTCTAAGCTTCTGAAATGCTATCCTCTTGAGTGTTCCTCACTAACCCACTTACATCTCTATTTGATTTTGTCTCACTTCATTAACATTTCACCCTTCAAAAGTAATAAAAACATTACTTCTTTTGGAAGTTTTTCCTTGAACTCTTAACATTCTGCGCAGAAGAACCTCTTATGTGTTCTTCTCATTATTGCGTCATGCTGTATTATGATTTTCTGATCACTTGTCTATTTTCCTCAGCTAGATTATAAACCCTTCCAGAAAATGATGATGTCTTATTAATCATTGCATCCCTGGTGCCTCATAGAGTTTTGTCATTTAGCAAGTGCTAAGCATTGGGCAAATGATTGAATACCCCAAGGGCATATGTGAGTATTACACAGGTAACTCAGGAACTGCCTATTGATTGCCTTTACTATCATCTCTTTACAAGAATTAAAATAGCTGAAATAGATAAACAAATCATCTCTAAGAATTAAAAAAATAAAGACAGGAGATACCATGTTTAGTATAAAGAGTTTATTGTTAACAACTTTGCTTTTTTGTGTGTGGTTTAAAACCCAAAATAAATTTATTATGCTAAAAGTCTTGCAGGATGACTTTTTAGATATTCAGTAATGATCAGTTCTGCACTAAATGTATTATAAAAAAGAGCTCGGTATCCATTTGGTGAATATCTAATATGTTTAAATTAAATTGGCAACTCATTATAGTGACTAAGACATAGAATTACTTTGTCATAAATTATAGGTAATCTGTATTTTCACATTAACTCTATTATCAGTAATAGAGTTTTAATGTGGTACTTACACTTTGATAAAAGACAAATTGTGTTTCCACTAGAAATATGTAAGACATGGACAGAGAAAAAATGGAGAAGTCCAAGGAGAAAAGGAATGAAAGATGTGGAGGAGAATGAAAAATTTTAGAAAAAAACGGAATGACTAAAAATATAGCAATAAGGAAAGGGAGAAAGAAAAAAGATAAATGGCAAAAAAGTAAGAAGATAGGCTTAAAACATTGTAGGGACAGAAAGAATAGTAAGAAAAGACAAAATAGAAAAATAGAGAAGGAAGAAAGAACATAGCAATATGAAATGTATATGGATCACTGTTATACTGAGAAAATGAAATGATGCAAATACAAATGCACATACTATCCTTATACATAAGTTCAAACAGGAAGTTTAACATTACTATCAAAGGAAGATATTATGGTACATTTTTAACAATTTGATAGTGATTATCAACAAGCTTATTTTATATGCTGAAAGTTCTGAAAATTATAGTTATACTGGTTGTGCAAAGGAGTAAATGCCTTTCCTTCTCTCCAGGCTGTGCAAAGGGAGGACAGCAGTGGGTAATGCTGGCAGGTTTGTGTTTATCAAAGTGAATTCCTCCCTTTTTGATGCTAAGTTCTCTAGTAACAGTATATATCCAGGTTGAGAGGGAAGGGAGGATGTGCAACATAGTCATTAGCTCAGACATTACCAAAAAGCATGTGCAGTGGTCCCATTTTATAGAAGCATTTTTCTCCTTAAGAACATAGTATTTTATTTCACCAGTAGATTTTCTTTAAACCTACTTTATGTGTCTGCAGTAATGCCTTAGGAATTCACTATATGAAATCATGTTAGAGAATAAAGGAAATGTTCTGTGGTGGATTTTTAGGAATTGGACATTTTGGAGGTTCACATTGAAAAGAAGAAGGAAGAGTAACTTTCTAACTCACTTCCTATCTCTCATGTGATTAATTTTAACTCTATAGTATACAAAAATGGAAAATGCAAAGTACAAGCTTACAGAATACAGAATAAATCACTATATCAAGGGAAAAAACTCTGGACACACAAGAGAGGAACATATCACAGATTCAGAGACACTGGTGTTAAACTGGATTTCTATAAATATGGGTATTGGGTCAAGACCTTAATAGCATCCACTTGACAGATCTACATTTTCAAATTTCCTCTGTTATCTGTATTCAAATTTTTAAAAATTCATAAACATAAAAGTGTCAAGTTTGAGTTAGGAATGGATAAAATAATATTTGGAAAATTGTTCCTATCATTCTAAGAAGAATAAATATCAACATGTCTATACATTATTAGTTGGGGATTCATTTAATACCATCAAATTTTTATGTAAGAAAATTAATACCAACAGATATATTGGGTCCAAATCTTTCCTTTAACATGAGAAGACACAGTTAAGATGAATCTCTGATGCTGGTTGTATGAGAGTGGAGTGAAATAGGGTTTCTGGAGGAAGAAATGTGAGATTATATGCAGGTATTTTGTCATTGTACACTAGTCTTTCTTCCATACTCTTCTCATTTACAAAAAGATTTGTGAGAAGGAAAATTGCTGGCAATACACATAGATACTATATACAATGATCTCCTCACTCCCAACTCCTTAAAAATAGCCTACCTTTTTTGTTCCAAGGGAAGAATTAGGATAAAAGAGTATAACAATATTTTAAAAATTATCCTGTCCTCTTGAGGAAGGATGAACATTAGCACATCAGCAGACAATTCACTTGGGAGACTTTTTGGTCATAAATATTCACTTCAGGATTAATTCTCTGACCATTCACCTATTTGTCATAGCTTCCTTAATTAAGCCTTTAATTGAGGAAATAAATATATCATGATATTGAACAGGTATGCTTTCCAAAGCCTTTCCTCCAACCTAACTAGCTCTAATTTAAAATTATCATGCCATTAAAAAAGTTTCCACAGAAAATTAGAAAAGTAATCTTCCAGTACTTAGAGCTTCTTAGGAACAATATTTTCATATGCATAGTTACTTTAAACTTTTTTTTAGGGATATATTTATTTATTTTGAGAGAGAGAAACAGCAAGTGAGAGCGTGAGCATTGGGGGTGGAGGGCACAGAGGGAGAGAGAATCTTAAGCAAACTCCACACTGAGTGTGGAGCCCAATGGAGTCTCGATCCCTCAATCCTGAGATAGAAGACCTGAACCAAAACCAAGAGTCAAATGCTTAACCAACTACACCACCCAGGCATCCCATACTTTAACCTTTTCCTGACGACTTTGTTGTCATTATTTACACACTTGTGCAATTCTCTACTTTGGGAGTTCTGTGCCTACTAATAACATTTCTAGTTCATTTTTCATCCATTCTTTTTATCATGATGACTTATACAGTGACTTTCAAATATTATATGTAAAATAAATTCTTGCTGATTTAATGTGCTTAAATATAATGTGAACATAGCATAATGTTACCAGGTAAAATAGTCAATGCTTAGTTTAAGGTAAATTAGTAAATGATAGCCTAGAGATGATTTTTCTTAAATCTGATGTACTTTTTCATCCACAGACTTTACCTAAGTCTTTGGGCAAATTGCTTCCAAGAACAGTGATTTTTTAAAAAATGAGAAATGTAAACAACTTTAGAGTACCACTTATTTTTCTAGAAATCAGATCTCAAGTCCTCATCTGTCTCTGACATGGCTCTTTAGCTAAAAGTATTTAATGGAGAAGGAAAATTGATTTTAGTGATTAATACACACACACATGTAACCTTTGAGCTGGGGAAAGGATATTGCCTAGTGAAACTGAAGAATCAAAACTTCACTTTGTAACAAGTGTTAGGGAGGATGTGGAGAGAAAATAACACTCCTACACTACTAGTGGGATTGTAAATTGGTATTGCCACTGTGAAAAACAGTACAGAGTTTCCTGAAAAAAATCAGAAATAGAAACAACATATCATAGATCTAATACCATATCATATATGCTTCTATGTCTATTGCAGCAATATTTACAATAGCCAAGACATGGAGCAACCTAAGTGTCCATCAACAGATGAACAGATTTTAAAAATGTGGTAAATGTATGATGGAATATTTTACAGCCATAAAAAGAATGATATTGTGCCACTTGAGATGACATGGGTGAACATAGAGGATATTATGCTAAGTGAAATAAGTTAGACTAAGAAAGACAAAGGCCATATGATTCGACTCATAAATGGACAGAAAGAAAGAAAGAAAGAAAGCAAACAAGCAAGCAGGAAAGAAAGGAAGAAAGAAAAAAGAATAAACAAACAAAAAGGAGAATCAGAGTTCTGTTCAGAGAAAAAACTGATGGTTTCTGGAGGAGGGAGGCATGGTGGGTGGGCAAATGGGTGAAAGGGAGTGGGAGATACAGACCTCCAATTACAGAATGAGCAAATTACTGGCATAAAAAGTTGAGCATAAGGAATATAGTCAATGATACTGTAAAGCAATGTAATGGGACAGACAGTAGCTATACATATAGTGAACACAGCATAATGTATAAACTTGTGACATCACTAAGTTGTACACTTAAAACTAATGTAACATTCTATGTCAATTATACTAAAAAAATAAATAAAAATACTAAAACACAATAAAATCCTGCACTTTGTGTTATTGGCTAACCAGCAATAATGCATGTTATTTAAGGTTCTTCAAGAAGCAGAAGCTAATATGGGATTACATACCCAAGCAATTTATTAAGGAAAATACCTATAGGGGAAGTGGAGAGAGAGCCCAAGGAGACTGGGAGAGCTGTTGGACCATGACGCAACTCTGATCCTCTGAAGAAAATAGTGAACAAGAGAATGTAGGATGAAACAGACTTAGACTGGAGTGTTGTTCTTAACAATTTTTACATGGTCAAATGGGAATCCGTAAGGCAAAGTTACCCACTGGCAGAGTCCCACTTTCCTGGTAATAAGCCTGTGTTCGTATCACTGATAAGTTCAATCAAATAAGTTCAGTCATAAGTTCAATGGGAGACACTGTGAGAAATGTGGTTATGTATTTCAGAAAGCAGTAACAGGAATGTCTGATTAATTATGGTCCTCACAGTTGAAGATCTGTGAGCAATATTCACTTGGCTGCCACAGAAGGCTATAATTGACAGTGTTTTTCAAATTTAAGGGATGCCCTTAAGATTAAACTATATTAACTTAGTAAATCTACTTCATTTCAAAAGAAAAACATTTTTCCCCCAAACAGGAACAATTGCATATCTGTATACTTATTCTAAAAATGTATGTCACTTTTATATTAAAAACTCATTGTGATAATGGGGTGGGGGCAAATTCTCTTGACAGCTATTATATCTTGGTTATACTTTTTCTTCTTTCTTGTCTAAGTCAAACTTTTATTGTACTAGACTTTAGTTACACTGTGGAAGTTCAATTATTAGGCCACACAACTGCTCAGCAAAGTTACTAGTGTTTAGAATCTTCACAAAATATAAATTTAAAAATTTTTATTTATTATTTTTTGACAGAAAAAGACACAGTGAGAGAAGGCACACAAGCAGGGGAAGTGGGAAAGGGAGAACAGGCTTCCCAAGGAGCAGGCAGCCTGATGTGGGGGCTCAATTCCAGCACCCTGCGATGATGACCTGATCCGAAGGCAGACGCTTAACAACTGAGCCATCCATGCGCCCCTAAGATACTGAATTCTAAGACAACATCATATAATCTGCCTACCTTCCTTCTGGAAAATAACCAATCTTAGAGAAAATTTATATCTTGATATAGACATACACAAAGATTTTAATTCCTGCTTCCCCTAATTTTCAAATTCACATTGATAAAGTATCCTGAATTTTCTCTGTCATTGCTATCTATTTCTATTTTACTATAAAATATTTCCCAACTGACAAATATAATACATATGTGTATGTGTGTGTGTATATGCATATACACACACAGTCACACACCTCCCATCAAAGTTAGACAAATGCCTGTTTCTTGTCCTGTTAAAAGTTATATTCTAATCTCATAATTATTAGGATAAAGCTTAATTAGTTCTTAGATAATCTGTTCATCATGCAGTAATTCCTAACAAGGCAATCTAAGAAATTTGATACAGTTGTTTGGCACTGTTTTTCTTTAACTTAAAATGAAGCTAGAATATAGAAATGAATATTGAATATAGTATAAAATATATTATGTCTTGAAACATACGGCTCTAATAAAACATCTGTTCATAATGCTGTTCCCTTCTGTGTAGAAATAAATTGAAACAACTAATCATATAAAAAATACTGCCATTTTGAGGAGTAGACTAGCCCATTTTTCCCTTCTGCAAATTGGGAAAAGACTGGAATTGTTTTACATACTTCACAGGATTCTGAGTTGCAAACATTTGCACTTCAGCAAGTATACATGTTAAAAATTAGACAATCAAAAATAATTATTCTATGAACACCTTGTTACATGTGTGAAAGACAATTAATTTAATCTGCAAAGTGCTTCCTTATACTTTGGAATCCTGTGCATTAATCAATGTTAAAAGGCTATATTCCGCATCACAGATAGTTTTTGTCTAACTGCTAAAGAACTTCTTTTGTCATAAAGGAATTCAACCTTTCAGCATATTTTCGATTTTAAATTGAGCATCTTAACATATGCTTAAACTGGTAATTTGACTTAACAAAAATATTTAGGCAATGTTACAATAGTGATAAGTATACTTATAGAGTATAATCTATATTATTTTTGTCACAATTACAATGGAGGGAATACAGTAGCAGAGTTAATTTTTGAGATCAAAACAACGAATGCCAAGATTCAAGTACAGCTAGGCAAAGTCATCGGAAATAAATGTTTCACAAACTCCCTGTGCTTAACCTTGCAAATAAGTACATATTAATTAAGAGTTAATTACAGACATATTAATACACACTTAAAGAAGTATAAATTGGGAGGGTTATTGACTGGACTTAGAAATGAGGAAAAATCAGACACCCAGGCTGTGGTCTTAATATGTGACAAATGAGCATGCCAGTAGAGCACAGTACAGGAAGAAAATATTAGAATTCTGCTAACATGTATTTATTATTGTATCATTTAAATCTATGTTTTAGAGTATATTTGTATATTTTATAATATTTAAAATATAATAGTATAATATTACCTGAATTAATGTGCAAATATTGAAGTAAATACTTAAAAATGATTATTAGTGGGGCGCCTGGGTGGCTCAGTGGGTTAAAGCCTCTGCCTTCGGCTCAGGTCATGATCCCAGGGTCCTGGGATCGAGCCTCGCTTCGGGCTCTCTGCTCAGCAGGGAGCCTGCCCTCTCTTCTCTCTCTGCCCGCCTCTCTGCCTGCTTGTGATCTCTGTCAAGTAAATAAATAAAATCTTTAAAAAAAGATTATGTGCTCGCTTCGGCAGCATATATAATAAAAAAATGATTATTAGTAGAAGAGTGTAAGATTAAAAACATTTAGATAAAACTCACAGAGACAAAGTTATATCCAGCTATATCGAAAGGTTTAAAGAACCTTAGTTAATAAAATGTGTGGTCAGATCACCATAAGGAATGCCATGCATACTATGAAATGGGTGATCTTAACCTGATATCATGCTAGTTCAAACTACAGCCACAGTTCTCTTTATAAAATTGCAAACAGATGTTCTGATTTTATTAATCAATTCTGTGACTTTAGTAACTATGTATCAATCCAGGAAAAAATGCAACCTAACTCAGTGCCTCAGTGTTTTCATAATACATTTTGTCACAAAAACAACAAAGAGATGGTTTTAGACCATGTTAAATTTTCTAAATCAATTAGTACCACATGCCAACTTTGATAAAAATAGCCTGCTGTTTTGTCCCCTGAAGTTTTTACCTTAAATAACGCTGCAAATATATGAAAACATATAGGAGACTGATACAGGAATGTCTTCTAATAATGTCATTTTGTATCCATATATTATATAGTCCCCTCCCACACTGACACTTGGTTTTGATATTTTCTTTGACCAGTAAGATATTAGTATATTTGTTGGTCAAAACAAGTATCAAGAAGTCTTAAAACCTACTTACACGTTGGGGCTATTCCTCCTATGTTGCTGGCTGGAACTCTTCCATCAACATGTGAAGAGCCTGGTGCTAATCTGCTGGGTTGCAGGGCCAGTCAATAGCCAGAACCAATCCAGGTATGTTAGTGAGGTCATTTTAAGTCACTCATCCCTAGTTAAGTCACGAGAACATCAAAGCCACAAAAGTTATCTAAAGAGTGATGAGTATAATAATGTCCAGCTAAATCCAGCTTAAAGGGCTGATTCACAAAATTATAAGCAAGTAAAAGGATTGTGTTTTTAAGCTTTGGGATAGTTATATATTCATATATAACTACAACAAGCTTCTAGAAATTTACTGAAAAGAGAAATGGTATGTTAATTTCTAATCCTAAAGTCAAGAGCAGAGTTGAAGCAAGTCTCTGAGAGAGAACAATACTTCTCTTCTGAGCCAGAGAATAATGTGAGGTGTGTGTGTGTGTGTGTGTGTGTGTGTGTGTATAAAACTATAATGATATGATGTACTGAGATGGTGTACAACAGCTGCTGAGGTATATCCCTGGGGAAACAGGATGACGAGGTAATTATCATTTAGTGGTCATACATTTGCCCACAAACGAAGACAGGACATTCCTCTAGACAGTAATGGGAAGCACACTAGTAAGTTTAAAAGGTCAGATGTACTGAAACAATGTGAGAAATTTTACTACTGATTATCAGAGGAAACTCCTACGATCCAGTCAGTATCCCAAGGGGAAATAGTACACACCAATGGTTTCTTGGTCAACAATGTGACTAAGAATGAACACATAGACAACAGTTGAACATACAGTAGAAACAGCCAGTCACAGAAAAAGATAATACAGTATTTCCAAATGCATATAATTTCTTATAATCAAAAAAGATTATTCATATAAAGATGTTATTTAAAATATAAGCATTATCTAAATGTTTTTATTGGTTATATCATTATTACAGAATTCTGTTCATATATGCTCTTAGATCTTTAGGAGCTGCTAAAAATGAAGGGCTGACTATATAATCGTTTGCAGCTGTGAGTAACTATGATCAAATTCTTGTAATTGTGATCTTTTAAATATTTGCACCTGCAAACATTTGGGACATAACATCATGATGTGTCTTCCAAAAATGAATTTAACAAATGAATTTGGGTGCATGTGTTGCTATTTTTGAACACATACAATTATATAATTTCTAAAACAAATATTTCAAGATAACTAAGGTACATTATCATTTAACGATACAAGTGAAATCTCATTTTAATCTTAAGATATCTACAGATAAAATCTTTGTAGGAACAAAATAAAATGTATATCTATGTGACTATAATAACATAAATGTGAAAATCTGAGAGAATTTGGTTAAACTTCACTTTTTAAACTTTGAAGAAAATTTGAATTTCTAAAAATTAAAAGCTAGAATATTGGCCACATACCAGAGAATCTAGATGAAAAACAAGAAATTGCAGACAATTCTTTATAGATAATTTTCTAATTTTAAGCAAGATATTTTTCTGATAATATACATAATTTATAGAATGGCATCTTTATGCTCAATAGTTTGAAAAATGGATAGTGATGGAGTTCTAGTGATTTTTTTCTGTCTTCCCTCACTCTGTATATATGTTTTCCTTTTATAACATACTATAAATTATAGATAAGATATATACATGCAATATATACATTTACTTTTCCTCTTCTTTTAGTCTTGTCTTCTTCAGGACCAGGAAACCTAATGTGGAAGGCAGAAAAATGATGCATGGTCTTTCAGGACTGCTATTAAAGGCCCCAGGGTAACACCTTTCCTTGATACCACCAGGACCATGAAACTGAGCCCAATACTTTCTTTTTCTAGACCACTCCAGAAGTAAATCAAAAGCCAAATAGCTGTGTGGAAAAATAATGTGACAGAACTTACTTCCTTACCCACTTCCTATTTTCAAATTCACGTATAAGTAAAACAGACCACTTAGAGGATTCATAGTACAGTGGATTTAAGTCATGGGGCCACTGAATTGGTGTTTTATACATTTTGTATGTTATTTAAAACTCTTATAACACAGGAATCAGAGACAACAAATTAACTTTTATTCTGTATCTGTTCCTCATTCACTGCTACTGAAAAAGAGTAAGACAACCAATATTTACAGAACTGCATGCTTCTCACTGACAAAGATGGCATATATATATATATATACACACACACACACACACACACACACATATATATGTGTGTGTGTGTATTCTCATTTAATTCTAATAATAATCCTTGAAAGATATGCAATTATTACTAAATTTACAAATGAGAAAAATGAGGCTTAGGAAAATTATTTTGTTTTTTTCTTTTCCATTTTGACATAGTAGTAAGATGTATAGCAGGTACTGTATGTTAGTTTGAAACTTTAACTGAGGTCTTATCCTACCCTAATCTTAATCTCTCCAGGACTTGGTTTCTCCTTTAGTAGACAAGGTTTTTTGGTTATTATTGTTATACTAGATTACTCTATAGGGAAAAATACCATAAATAATATTCAACAACTGTGCGATTTTGTATATAGGAACTAAAATTCAAAAGATGTACCTTGTGCATATTTACATTTTAATATAACTTTATATTTTAATGCAAGTAGTTGAAATTTGTTTTCTAACTTCAGATAAAAATTACTGGGTTGTAGTTATAAGGATGGTAATGGTGTTCCATGACTTATTTAATTTTCCAGTGAGATCCACTGTCATTTTCCAGTGAGATTCCACTGTAATTAAAGCAGCTGCTTCTTCTACTTACTATGAAATAGGCTTTATGCTTAGATCATTGTTGCATTTAAACACACATACCCCGTGAATATAATAAGTACTTACAAAATTTGGTGTTTAGAGATTTGAATTTTAAAAAGGTTCACTGCTTTTATTTCTTGGGAGTTGAAGATGGTGGAGAAGTAGGAGAGACTTTAATTTTGTCTGGTTCCAGGAATTCAGCTAGATCGCCATCAAAGCTTTCTGAACACCTGTGAGCTCAACCAGAGATCTAAGAATAGCTGCAATTCCAGGAATAGGAAAGCGACCACATTCTCCAAGGTAGGGGGTACAAAAAAGTGAACCCAAGGAGGTATATGGGAAGATAGACCATGGGGGTTAGGAGCCTCCATCAGCCAGATATTGGCAAGTGATATAGCAACAGATCACAAAATTGAAACTTTTAGAAGTTTGCTCTGGTAAGGGGCAACACTCAGGTGGCTAAGTGAGGGCTGGAACCCTCACTGGAACTGCATGGTCACAGGATCCTCAGGGTCACAGGAAGACCAAGGGTGCCTAAGTGGGCAGAGGTCCCAAGGCATCAGACCAGGGAAGCCTGCTGCAAAGAGTGAGCCCAGGAGTGGGCTCTCAGCTCAGGTTTGCCATAAACTGTGAACTGTGGCACAGCCAGGCAACTGCTCTCTGAGTATGGGCCCAAAAAGTGTGAGAACTGGTGAGAGCCCCATACCTCCCCTGGGAGGGGTGGTGTGGTGGTGCACCACAGGAGTCTGCCATGTTTGGAGACTTGAAATGCAGTTATGTACCTGAAATAGAAATATTTGGTCACAGGCCAGTAAGCACAGAGTGCAGCCAGAGATGGAGAGACAGGAGTGATTGACTTTTCTCTGAGCACTCACTGAGGAATGGGGTCTCCAGCTTTCAGCTCTAGGGCCAGAGATTGGGAGGAGGCCATTTTCACTCCCATCCTCTAAAGCAGCAAGGAAAGCCCCCAGGGAACAAAAGCCACATAAAGCAAACCAGAGAAGACTACCAAACCTGGCCCCCTGGTAAGGGCAGTATAATTCTGCCTGGGGCAAATATACTTGAGAATCAAATACACTTGAGAATCAACAGGCCGCTACCCTCAGAAGATCAGCAGGAACATCCAGCCAAGACCAAGTATACCAATCAATGAAAACTGAAAAACTCCGGCACTAGAGGAATACAGCACATAAAAGTCATGGCATTTTCCTCTGTCTTTGGCTCAGGTCGTGATCTCGGGGTCCTGGGATCGAGCTCCGCATTGGGCTCTCTGTTCAGCGAGGAGCCTGCTTCCCCCCGACTCGTGCCTGTCCCTCTGCCTACTTGTGGTCTCTCTGTCAAATAAATTAAATCTTAAAAAAAAAAAGTCATGGCTTTTTTCCTATGACTTTTCAGTATTTCAACTTTAATTTTTTTTTCTTCTTTCAACCAATTTTTATATTACCAAACCCTTTTTAAAATCTTTTTTTAAATTTTCATTTTTACAGTTACATTCTATCCTTTCATCGTATTTAATCTTATTTTTGTGTATATTTATATATATAAAAGTTTGTCTTTCTTTACAATTTTGGGGATGAAGTTTCTTCTAACAGACCAAAATACACCTAAGATCTAGTGTATGGCTCTGTTCTATTCACCTGCCTATTCATATTCTCAATCTCTCTTTCAATCTCTCTCTCTCTCTCTTCTTTTTTTTTTTCCTGTTTTTCTCCTTGTTGCATTTTTGTTGTTGCTGTTGTTTTGTTTTGTTTAAGTCTTTTTAAATTTTCATTTACAGTTACAATCTATCCTTGCAATGTATTTAATTTTATTTTTGTATATAACTGTTTCTTTCTTTACAGTTTTGAGACGTAGTTTCTTCTAATAAGCTGACCAAAATACACTCAGGAGATACTGCTCTGCCTGTTTATATCCCCTCCTTTTTATTTTTTTTTTCTTATTGGTTTTTTGTTTTTTTTAAATCTTTCAATTTCCATTTTTATAGTTAGAGTCTATCCTCTCAGTGTATTTAATTTTATTTTTATTGGGATTTCATCAAGATCAAAAGGTTTTGTACAGCAAAGGAAACAGTCAACAAAACCAAAAGACAACTGACAGAATGGGAGGAGATATTTGCAAATGTCTTATCAGATTAAGGGCTAGTATCCAAAAATCTATAAAGAACTTATCAAACTCAACACTGAAGGAACAAATAATCCAGTCAAGAAATATGGGGAAGACATGAACAGACATTTCTCCAAAGAAGACATACAAAGGGCCAAACAGACACATAAAAAAAGTGCTCAACATCACTCAGCAGGAGAGAAATAAAAATCAAAACTACAATGAGATACCACCTCATACTAGTCACGATGGCTAAAATTAACAAGTCAGGAAAGGGCAGAATTTGACAAGGATGCAGAGAAAGGGGAACCCTCCCACACTGTTGGTGGGAATGCAAGCTGGTGCAGTCACTTTGGAAAACAGTATGGAGGTTCCTCAAAAACTTGAAAATAGAGCTATCCTAAGACCCAGCAACTGCACTACTGCACTGGATATTTACCCCAAAGATATAAATGTAGTGATCTGAAAGGGTATCTGCACCCCACTGTTTATAGAACCAATGTCCACAACAGTTAAACTGTGGAAAGAGCCCAGATGTCCATGGACAGATGAATGAATAAAGAAGATATGGTATATTGGAATGGAATATTACACAGCCATCAAAAATGAAATATTGTCATTTGCAATGATATGTATGAAACTAGAGGGTATATTATGCTAAGTGAAATAAGTCATTCAGAGAAAGATGATTATCATATGATCTCATTGATATGTGGACTTTAAAAAACAAAACAGGATCATAGAGGAAGAGAGAAAAAATAAGACAAAACCAGAGAGAGAGACAAACCATAAAAGACTCTTTATCAAACAAACTGAGTGTTGCTGGAAGGGAAGGGTTGAGAGATATGGGGCAACTAGGTTGTGGACATTAAAGAGACCATGTGATGTAATGAGCACTGAGTATTATATAAGACTGATGAATCACACACCTGTACCTCTGAAATAATACATTATATGTTAACTGAATTTAAATTAAAAAATGTTTAAAATTTTTAAAAAAGTTCACTGCTAGGAAAGGTAAATTCTACAAGAGAAAGAAGTGTTAGATACCTCTACTATTCTCTGATATGTGGGATATCAACTTATAAAATATTACTAATCTTAATCAGTTTAGTATCACTGATGTTAAAACACATAGAATATGACTGGGCACATTTATTTTAATGACTCCATCTTAAAATTGAGAATACTGAAATTCAGTTAAACTAAATTATTGTTATCATTTAAAAAAATCTCTAAAGAAATAGCTAAGCTAGAGAAAACCATGTACCAGGAAACACTGAAATGAAAACAACAAAAAGTAAACAAACAATATACAAAATGATCCTTTCCCTGTGAGTGGATTTTGGACTTCCTCAGAAAGAACTGCCGGGTCGACTTCTGTTAATCAAAGAGAGGTCTTTAATTCAGGGCCTATATTTAGATTCTCTACTAAAAAATGAATGCCCTGGAAAAGGCTAGAATGATTCATGGGGTATGGAATTACATAAACCATGTTTAGCTTAATTACAGATGAACTGATATAATAATAATTACAGATATGTGTGTCTGCATGGATTAGTAAACACACATATATCTTCTGGTTCTGTCTGCTGAAAAGGTCCAGAAGCAATGATATTCCAATATCAACAAACACACAGAATAGCCAGATCTTGGTTTCCCATAGAATTCACCAATATAAGGAACTATGGCTTCTTGTAGAATAGCTGATTTTAGGAAAGGCTACAGGATACACAAAATTACACAAGGTATTTGAAACAACAGAAATAAGAGAAGGGAAGTGGGGAGGGAGGGAGGAAGGAAGGAAGGAAAGGATAGGACATGTCAAAAGGATAAAGGAACCAAATGAAAAGAACTTCCAATGGCCAAACCCCGGAACCATCTGAACCACAACATAAACAACGTAGTAGCATATGACTAAAGATACTACACAAAGGAAGGAAGATTAGAAAGGATGCAGAGAAATGCAGTCTTACCATACTGACCTTTCATATTTGAAGACAAAAATCAGTAATATGTCTTATATGTTTATGCATGTATATGTATATATATTTTTATTGTATATATAAATCAGATTATAAAAAGTTGTACCTACTGTGGCCCTCATTTCTACTAATGTTTAGTGATAAGGAAATAAGAATACAAACAACTGGCAACATAAAACCTTAGTGGCAGACATCCTCCCAGATGGCTCCCAAGGATCCTTACCATCCATTGTCATACCCTTGTAAAGTCCCTTCCCACACTGAATCAGAACCAACATACATGACATAGAGAAAATTATGTAAGTGGCAGTGTGTAAATTCTGAGGCATTTCATAAAAGGCATTTTAGGCTTTTCACTTTGCCTCCTGGCTCACTTGCTCTAGGAATCTAACCACCATGCTGAGTATACTTCAGATCCCCTGGGGAAGGTCCTTCTTGGAGCACTTCTATCAATAGTCAGTGTCATCTATGTCTGTTAACAACCTTGGGAAGCAGATTCTCCAGCTCCAAAGAAGCCTCCAGATGACTGAAGCCTGGAAGACATTTGATCACAAGCTCACTGAGAGACCATGAGCCAGAACCATCCAGAGAAGCTGTCCCTGAATTACAGACTTACCAAAACTCTGGGGGATAATAAATGATTATTATTGTTTCAAGTCACTAAGTTTTGGAGTAACTTGTTAAACATCAAATTTGCTGAAGGTTGGCATTCTGAAAGGGTTGACCAAGAGAGGTTTTGATTTCATGGACATCAAATACAAGTATTAGGGTAATATTATATAAATATCTTTGTGAGGAAGGCTCATTTTCCATTTTTCACATTGTCTTCAAAACAGAAGCAAACAGGCTCTTAGCCAGACAAATGATTATGGAATCCCAAAAAGGAAACAGACTAACTATAAGCACAAAGACCCACAGATATGGGCCTCTTGGGATTTCCCAGTGAAACAGAGATGTTTCTATCTGATCAACATAAAGTAAACCTCATCCATCAGTAATAGTTTTGTCCAGATACACTGAATTTTTCTCTTAGTTTCTTTGACTTTCACATTTAACTATGACAGGATACCTGAAAATCACCAGAAATTTTAGGAAAACTGGAGATTTAAAACCAGACAAAAAGTAACAATAGAACAAAGAAATTTGGAATAAATGAGAAAATATAGGAATCAGTAGGATCATTAAAAAATTATCCTAAAAAGATAGTGTATCCAGGAAATAAAGGGATGCTTTTCTAGAAAATAACATTTTAGATAATAAGAAAAAAGTTATTAGAATTTAAGAATAGGAGGTATATAATAGTAAATAGTAAATGTGACACATAAACTTGAAATTATCAGCCACAAAATAGAACAAAAAATGAAATTAAATTAGAAATGTTAAGAAAATTTTATCATTATGTTTGATTAAAATAATTCAAATTTCAGGAAAAGGGAAAGGATAATGGAAGTAAAGTTACTCTCTATATAATAATATGAAAATGATTCCAAGTCCAGTAACAGAAGTTTCTAGATTAAAAGAACCTGCAGAGTCCAGCACAATAAAGAAAAGATCCCATAACAAGATAAATCATTGTGAAACTGCACAAGAGTGGGAATAAGAGAGAAAATTCTAAAAACTACTGGAGACAAAGATTAAAAAAAAAATAGGTCATCACCAAAGAGAATATAAAGAATTGCACTTTTTTTATAGCAGCTGTGGAAACAGATTTATGAGGACACTGTAGGCTTAAGGTTTCCAGCAGCCATTGTATCTCCTCACAGAAAGAACCTGTCAGAATGAACATAATTGAAGCAAACAAGCAAAATATGCAAGAGGAAGATTGTCTTCTCATGATACCATTGAATCCCAAATTCTGCAATGCCTTGAGGTCAGTCTCACTCTTCGGAGATGATAGTTGCATGTGATAATTAGTTACCTTTTTTGTTTTAATCTAATTTTAGTTGGATTTCTGTCAGTTGGAATTGAAAATCCCCTGAAAAATACAAGTAGATTCATTCCTCCAAGTTTGTATGTATACATATATATAGAATATTTACCTCTATTATGAATTCAAAACTTAGAGTGCTTATTCTATACAATATAACCCAAAGATCAGAGACAAGACTATCTTGGGAACCATCAAGTACATTGTTTCAGATTTGTATGTTGAGATGGAATCACACATTACATAGGTCTTTGTGAACCAGCATGGAGAAGGAGATGGAGATTATTAAGGTAAACATGAAAATAATATGTCTTAGGATAGATTTCCAGAAGTCAAGCCTAAGATGGGGATTTATAAGAAAGTGATTTATTACGTGAATACTTTTAAGGAAACAGCAAAAAGTTGAAAGAGCAGAACAGAGGGGAGCAAGCCAACCAAGGTTGTGATACTAGGCAGAATCCTCAAGATGATATAAATTGTGCCTCAGAATTGTCCTAACCTGTGCAAAGAAGTCTGGAGCATTCTTGGTCCCACATCTCCCAGTCCTTGGTTGGAGGCCACCAAAGAAGGATACAAAATTCTAGGACGTCTGGTTTTCTGGGCCCATGAGGAAAGCAAGCTTCAGGAGCTGCAGGTGCAGGCTGCTGAAAGCAAAGGCACTCTGCAGTCACATCCACAAACACATGGGAATAAAAAGAATAGGGAACTGAGACCATGTGAGTGAGACATTTATACTGGCTGATATATATGATAAATATAAAACAGCAAACTCCCTAGGTCATTTAGGTCAGACACAAAAAAAATCAGCATTCTAAGTATGAAATAAATACAAAGCAATAAATAACTCGAGTAGTCTCGATCAGAAGATACAGAAACAGAAAAAAAAAAAAAAAGTTTTAAAGAAACCCTACTTGCTCCCTGTTTGTTTCTGGCAGTAATTTGGAGGGGAACTGTCTTGCTTTCCCATCTCTTAACATCAGCTACAACACGGTATGGCTGACAAGTGGTCATTATTCCTTTTAATCTCTGTGTTGACCATAAATCTTTTTCCACACTGATGCCTTCCAGCTCTTTCCCATGATACTATCATATATGAATTCTTAAATTCATAATGTTTGAAACCAAACTCCATCTTGTCACACAAAGAAACCTGCTCTCCCTATGTCTCTGATCTTGGTGATTTGAACCATTAAACCCCCAGTTGTCCAAGAGGGAACTGCAAGTGCTATCCTTGAATTTGTTGCAATTATCTCTGAATATCTTCTGAATATAATATATATATATTTATTATAATATTCTCCTCCTCCTCCTCCTTTTTTTTAATACACATTTGGTCATATCACTCATCTAATTGAAAATGTTCACTGGATCCCAAAGATCCTAAACTTCTTATTCCATCTTCTAAGATCCTGTTACACTCTCTCATCCCAAGTTTTGAGATGTTTATCTTACACTCTCATGTTGTAGCATACAGAATGATTTTCAGTTTATTGATTTTGTAAGACTCTGATTCTGCTGATCCTTTGTGTATTCTATAGTTTCAGCTGCAAATAGCTTTTTCTTCTGCTCTTGTCTGTCCTGCACAGACTAATTCTATACCATCCAGATATTTAAATAACCCTTCCTCCAGGAACTCTTTCAATTAAGATTTATTTAGTTGCTTCTCCCCCATGCCCCTCTTACCCTAATAACACTTTTATTTTATATTGCATTTGACTGTGTACTTCTCAGTCTTCACAAACAAATTTTAAAACCCCCAAGAGTATAGAAAGTAGCTGATTCTTCACTGAATCTCCAATACTCAACACTGTACCTAACACAGATTAATCACCCAGTGGTTCTTTGAAAGAATTGGAATCAATTAATATATACCTAAAAAAACATTTTTTCTAGTTGTATTTATTTAAAATTGTAAATATAGTATTTTTTAAACTATTCTCTTTTTTTCCCTTTTTCTTTGACTTTTGTCAGTGTTAGCTCCTGGGATAATCTAGTATCACTGAATAATATTAAATTTAATTCTGCCACATCAGCCTCTGCCTAGAGTTAAATAAATTATAGAAAAGATCATTAGAGCTCTTAATAGATTTGAACACTTCTTTAGATAGTTCACAGCTTGACAGACATTTGTCATAATCAACAGTAGATACTTTTGTGCTATAATTACTTTAAAAACACATCAAATAATCTAATGTCCAATGACTGAGGAAATGCAAATGGCAACAACAGATTATTCACATTAAGTTTTCAGTGTTTATAAAGCTGCAAAAACTGTTGATGGATGAGCTTTTTTTATGTAGTTCCTTTATACACAAATTCTTTATACACAAATTCTCTCAAAGTCATGCAAAGATAAATATATATACAGGGTTATGAAAGAGAATGTATAAATATATAAACAGGGTTATTCTGCTCTTATAGGAAAGCAGTGGGCTATTAAGAAGCTATCCTAAAATTGTTCTTAAGACCTTTCCACTTGCCCAAGCACACCACACACACACATACACAATACACACACACACACACACACACACACACACACACACACAACATCGTAACATCAGAACATCAGAACAACCCTGCAGCTAATGAAAACTAGTACTGGGTGGGTTCACTTCCTTAGCAATTTCAACATTAAATACTAAAGAATGTGGGTTTTTGTTGTTGTTGTTTTGTTTTGGTACAAACTCCATTTTCATGGAGATATCAGAGACTCCAACACATAAAACTTCAGCATCACTGGAGTTGGAAACTGTGTCTGCCAACCCTATTTTGCTAAGCCTCCTCCAACAAAGTTGGGGTTTTAATCTCAATTAGAATAGCTTAGCAAAGATTCAACTTACTGATCCTTCTGAAAAAAAGAATAGCATCACATGTACATTCACACTTCTACACCTAAACCTCAAAAAGCTAATGTGAGCAGAGGCCCTAATTTCAGTTAAGGAACCGATTTACCTTATAGTTTCAAATATTACCATAATCATTCAACATTTTACCCCCCACAAAGAGATCCTCCATGAGAACAGTTTCAGAGATAATAGGAAATTGTTTCAGAGAACAGTTTCAGAGATCATAGGAATGGTTCATACATTAACTATTCCCTTTTCTGAGGCACAAATGCCCAGAGCCTACTCCTGGTTCACACATGGTTGCACCGAGAATATATGACTTTTCTCCTTATTGTTTCCTTCTCTCCTTTAGAAATGTCTCTTTTGCATGTTTATGCTTTTCTCTCCTTTTTCCTTGCTGCCATGATTAGCTACAGATAAAGAAGACAATGATTACACTGTCAATACACTTATTGCTTCTCAGAGATCCAAGGAAAGTGCAGGGGTACTCCTCACCTTGTCTTCACCTACCTCCAAGAGGGGCACACACATGCAAAAACATGGTATCTTCTTTTACTGGGGAGGGAAGCGGGGGTAATTAAAGAAGTATAGAGAAGTTTTGACATACAGACTTCTATTAGCAAAAAGAGAGACTGAATTTTGGAGAAATAAAAACATCAGTCTGTTCCAGAATGGATTAGTTATTTGATAAGTAGCATAAACCATTATTTATTTACTCATCCTTGAGAATACAATATAGTTCAGATGTATTTAATTTGCTTAAAATTTGAATATAGTCAATTTTATTCTCATTTTTTTCATGCCAAACTTAATTATATCATTGAATTTCCTTATTCTTTTCTATTATTCATTAGCAAAGGACCTTATAACTGCCCTCATATTGTTTTCCTGATGAAGACGAAAGTTTGCCTAGTGAAGCCAAACTCAAGCACTGATCTTGTTGATATTCTAACTTATTCAGAAATTTGGTTTGTGTCAGAATTCAAAGTGCCAGAATGCCATAAAATACACTAGCTAGAAATCGGTGGGGGGTATGCTCTAGGAGACTGAACAGAGAGTTCTGAAATCCATATATATAAGTGAAAGCAAAAACTGTCTCTAGAGCTCATGTTTTATTTAGTTGGTAATATTTCAGCAGGAAGAGAAATGATGTTGTAAGTTATATTCTATCAATGAAAAATAAATATTTTATTTTGACAATGCTACATGACATATAAATGTAGAAAATCACCTTTATCCTCATTATATTTAGGTCAAAACTTATGGCTTTTTAAGAAGAACTTGAAATACATTTATTCAGAAAGCATACGATTTCTTTTTTTTTTTTTTTGAAGATTTTATTTTTATTTATCTATTTGACAGAGAGAGATAGAGATCACAGGTAGGCACAGAAGCAGGCAGTGGGGAAGGGGGAAGGAGGCTCCCCGCTGAGCAGAGAGCCTGATGCGCGGCTTGATTCCAGGACCCTGGGACCATGACCTGAGCCGAAGGCAAAGGCTTAACCCACTGAGCCACCCAGGCATCCCCAGAAAGCATATAATTTCTGATACTAGTTAGCATTTTACATTTTCTGTGTCCCACTTGTGCAAAATTAATTCTTATGATTATTAAATCACATACCTGAATTTCAAAACAAAATAGAACAGTAGAAAGACATAGCTATCAACCAATTCAATTGAGAGCTGAGAAAAGTAAATGGCTATTCTCCAAATAGTAGACATCAGCAGCAGTCTTGAGCACAGGAAAATTGATATTTTATATTTGTATACATATTTTTTAAATTTCCAAATGTACTTCCTTTTTATTCCAAAATTAGCTGAATGAACGTAAGAAACTTGGATGACATTTTGTTTTTTGATTATTTTATAGGATAAGAATATGAGGTCTGGTGTGATTAGTCAATTTACTGACAGTTACACAAATCACAACTAAGTTTATATCCTAATTTACATCAAGTGACGTCTAGTTTACTATATCAGTTCTTCAGTATAAATATTTCCTGGTCTTAAGAATTCTTTAGGACAGGGGCGCCTGGGTGGCTCAGTGGGTTAAAGCCGCTGCCTTCGGCTCGGGTCATGATCCCAGGATCCTGGGATCGAGCCCCGCATCGGGCTCTCTGCTCTGCGGACAGTCTGCTTCCTCCTGTCTCTCTCTGCCTCTCTGCCTACTTGTGATCTCTGTCTATCAAATAAATAAAATCTTAAAAAAAATAGAATTCTTTAGGACACTCATTAAAAAGCACAGATCCTGTACAGATCCTGAAGCCCCTTCCCTGAGATACTGATTCAGTAGGCTGGAAAAACAACTGAGGTGTCATCCCTTATTACCTTAAAAAATTAAGCTGAAATACAGAATGCTTATCATTGTTTCTATTTATGTTTGTATTAAGGTAAATAGTCTTATTAACATTTGATGGGTACTAGGATTGTCCAAATATAAACTGAAACAATCAGAGCAGAAAGATGAGGAGGTACTGAGGGACACCCCCCCGCCAAATCCAGATGCCTTCATACCTCGAGCTGATTGAAATTCAATTTTCTTTTTTTTTTTAAGATTTTTTTTGGGGGGGGTTGGGGCAGAGGGAGAAAGAGTCTTAAACAGACTCCACACTAAGTGTCGAGCCTGAAGTGGGGCTCAGTGTCATGACCCTGAGATCACGACCTGGGAGAAACCAAGAGTCAGGCGCTTAGCCAAGTGAGGCACCCAGGTGCCCCCAAATTTAATTTTCAAAAAAGGATAAGGCTAATCCAAAAAGGAAACAAACAGAAGCATGTGTTTTTACTTTTTCAACACAAAACGAAACATAGGGACTTTTACTTACAAAAATTGAAAGCAAACCATATGTATAGTACAAAATCATTTTAGAATGCAATACATAAAATATACCAACATGAATTACAAATACATTAAAAGCTTCATACAACGTACACTTAAATAACACAAATCTTCATCATTAGGACTAACAATTATGAAATAATTGTAATTGTGCATAATAACATTATGGTACAAATAAAATTACATTTCATACCATGAAGTGGTTTTATTTAGGAATAGTATTGTTTTACTTGGCTATTATATAATTGCCACAAGGCCTAGCATGAGTTGCTTCATTTTTATCTGGGGCAAGTAGATTTATCAAGGTTAAAAGAAGAATCTCAGACAGTATTGACAGTGGTTCCTCCAAATGACAATTAGAGATTTGCCAATACTGTTAAACATTTGAGATGTTATTTATGAAGCCTTTAAAATTACACAACAAATAAAAAGTGAAATCTAAGAATACCAAATACCATAAACCTAAGTAACAATAAAGTATCACCTATATTCTATCATGGTTTAACTTGACACTTTCTTAAATATGTTTGATGTGCTTTTTGCTTTCCAGCCAGAAGTGTGTAAAAACTGAAAGCTTATTTCCTGGACTCTCTTTCAAGTTCAACTTGCTAATAACAACAGATTGGGTGGTATTAAAAATTAGTAATAAAATAAAAATTTGCCCCTTAAATTACACAGGATTAGAATGCAACAAAATTACCACCAACACATACTGCTACACTGTAAGGCATAAATATGGAATAATCAAGTTCCATCTGCTTTGTTTATTGCAATATATCATTTATGGCATTCTACAAGAATGAGTTGCTTTGCAGGTACACAGGAAGCAGGAGGTCTAGGTTCTGAAGCCAAATTTGATTTTTACTATTAGGTCACCTTCATTAAAGCCATTATACTCTCTATACCTCTGTCTCATCTTCTGTAAAATAAAGGATGGTATGGAGAGACTGCAGCATTGCAAAGAACTGTATATATAATACATTATCTTACTTAAAATTTACAAAACTGTATAATAGTAGATGAATTGAAAAAATGGCCCCAATTCTCCACTTCTCTCTTCCAATGGGACTTTCTGCTCACTCTTTACAGGATAACATCTGTGCCCCACTCCTTGAATCTAGGTGAACCTGGTGATTTGCTTTTGCCAACAGAAATCACAGATAAAACAGTGTGCTTAGATTCAAGCTTGGGCCTTTAAGTACTTTTATTCGTTCAGAAGGATTCTAAAGGAAAGAGGAAAGGAAGTCTAATCCAGGTTGAAAGATCATGTAAAGCAGAGATAGAGAATCCTAGCTGAGGGTATCCTAGACAAGCCAGTGTCCAAATGACCTACTAACTGGTTACAGATATACTAGTGAATGCAGACACTATAAATTAATCTCAATCTAGATCAGTAGCACCATCCAGATGACCAAAAAGACTCCTAAGTAATAACAAAAGATTACTGTATTAAGCCACTGAGTTTTGGGGCTGTTTATTACCCAATATTATTGTATCAATAGATACTGGATATATCCATAGTGAATGTATCATCCCTTTCTCACATTTCACTTTTATCAATTAGGAAATTAGAACTAAGAAACAATTAACCTGTTCAAGATCATTAAGTAGAAAGTTTTAATACCAACCCCTATACTGTCCACTACAGAACCGGGTATCTATATTTTTATGGGATCATGTTCATGCCTACTGACCAAATTGTAAGCCACAAATCTCCTTCAAACACTATGAGAGAAAACATTTAAATTATCACTATTTTAATTATCTGATTCCATTTTCCATCAAAGATATACATAAAGAGCTTTTGAAAGCTGAGCAGCATTGTCTAGATGTGCTTTCAGTTCCAAAAGATGTATACACATGTTCTTTTAGTTTCTTTCTCCTGATAGTGTGCATCTATTTGTATATTGGCCTTGGGAAAGATATTAGTAGCAGGAATGAGAAAAATATAGATTTGGAGTACATGGTTGGGTGGTAAATGAGTAGGAATTCATTTCTCTGTGTTCTAACAAGTGAAAAGAATTTATAATGTCTTCAGTATCTACTTTCCTCAAGAACTCATCATACAAAATTGGTTGTATTGTATTGTGTGTGCATGCACACATGTGTTGGTATTAAATTTAGAATAATGAATATCTTGGGGTAAAAAATAGAGCTACCTTATGACCCAGCAATTGCACTACTGGGTATTTACCCTAAAGATACAAACGTAGTGATCCAAAGGGGCACGTGTACCCGAATGTTTATAGCAGCAATATCCACAATAGCCAAGTTATGGAAAGAACCTAGATGTCCATCAACAGATGAATGGATAAAGAAGAGGTGGTATATATATATATACAATGGAATATTATGCAGCCATCAAAAGAAATGAAATCTTACCATTTGCGACGACATGGATGGAACTAGAGTGTATTATGCTTAGCGAAATAAGTCAACTGGAGAAAGACAACTATCACATGATCTCCCTGATATGAGGAAGTGGAGATGCAACGGGGGTGGGAGTGGGGGTTAAGGTGGTAGGAAAAGAAAAAATGAAACAAGATGGGATCGGGAGGGAGACAAACCAAAAGAAACTCTTAATGTCATAAAACAAACTGAGGGGGGTGGGGGGGAGAGGGGTTGGGAGAGGGTGGTGGGTTACATTATATGTTTAAATTAAAAAAAGCTTAAATAAAAAAAAGCTTAAATAAAAAAAATTAAAAAATGCATTTCTTCAAGAAGACTTCTGTTAGATATTCTTATAGCAGTGAGTGTACATATTAGGATTTTATTACATTTAAGACACTCCCACACCAATTAGAAACTTAGCCATTAAAATTTCATATGTCATACTGTAATATATTTAAATATAGGCCTCCAGACTTTGCTCTAACCATCCCTGGGAGTTTGCTTTGATTACTTTGTGAGGTATTAAAGTTATTCTCTGTAATTTAGCCAGATGAAAAGGAAGTTTGATAATCTGGATTAAAGAGATGCATTTAGGGCGCCTGGGTGGCTCAGTGGGTTAAGTCTCTGCCTTTGGCTCAGGTCATAATTTCAGGGTCCTGGGATCGAGGCCCACATCAGGCTCTCTGCTCAGTGGGGAGCCTGCTTCCCCTTCTCTCTCTGCCTGCCTCTCTGCATACTTGTGACCTCTCTCTCTCTGTCAAATAAATAAAATCTTAAAAAAAAAGAGATGCATTTATATATTCTGAGACTAGAAGGCTAGAGGGAATTCTATTTTCTGATGGCAGGAAAAAAACAACAAGGTGATAAGATAGGAGTAAAATAATTAAACTAAAACAAAGTTCATTAATACTTGTGCATTTATTTAACAGGTATTTATTAAGTATACATTTTGTGCTATGTAGGTGATCTCTATAGTATAAAGATTGCCACATAAGGAGTTTAAAATATAGGGAAGGGATGATACTGACAACTAGATAATTTAAGAGATTCCTGAACCATTTTAAAATAATGCATACTTTTTATTTCCATTATTTAATATTTCAGAGGAGAGTTTTAACTATCATGATAATAAAACCAGAATAAAAGTTAGAAACCTTGGGATTTACTTCTCATTATCCTATGAATTGTTTTACTATTATAACCAGGTTAATAATATGACATATGTATACACTGCATAGCAAGACTGTTGTCAGAATAGAATAGGATGATATAAATAAAGTTATTTAAAAATATGCATTATTCAATATATTCTTATGTCTTCCAAATATATATTGTAAAACTTGACTTTGCCTAGAATTGACAAATAATCCCAAATTCAAAAATGTGTCTTCCTGGGGTGCCTGGGTGGCTCAGTAGGTGAAGATTTTGCCTCAGCTCATGGTCATAAGGTCATGAGATCAAGCCCTGCCTTGGACTTGGAGTCAGCTTAAGGTTCTCTTTCCTTCTGCTATACCCCTCTGCCATCCCTCTCTCTTAAACAAAATAATAGAAAAGTCTTCCTTATTAAAATGGTTATAAAAGATAACTATATTGTAGCTATATATAGTTATTATATATCTATAAAAGTTATTTCATTCCAAAATGGCACTTTCTTTTAAGAAATTCCTCAGTGGGTTACATGTTACAAGAGTTTTACTTGTACCCAGTGTCTTACCACAGATAAATTCCTCCTTTTATTCTTACACGGAAATGTAGTGATTTACTCTCCTAGAGAGTAAATCAACATATGGGAGGCATCCATGGCTTTCTAGAAAGTTGATCCCTATAAATTGTAGAAGTAGAAAAAGTGTTTGTCCAATACTAATGCATAGTGATTTTTTTTTTCTTAACATTTGATGGGGTAAAAAATAACTCCTCTAGTTATCATTTCTCTTCTTGCATTTGTGACAGCTCCATCATCAGTGACATGACATGAGTGTTCAGGGTGTCCATCATGGGAAAATGCATTATTCATTTGCATTATGAATGAACTTTTAAAACAAAAATGTCATAGATGGTCTGCAGAAACTGAAGAAAATATATCTAATTATACAAAGAAGCACTGACTGATATATAACACCATCTTTCACATTTTTCATACATGATTTATTAGTTACAATAGTATTGCACGTGCATTTTTGTTTTAAAACAAGACACCTTTTACTACAAGGGACAAGGCAGGCACACATGCATACACATCAATGAACATTTATATATACCAGCTATTTATTAATAATACAATGTCTTCTGTAAGGATATTCTGGTAATGAAAATAGAGAGCATCTAAAGAACCTAAATCCTAATTTTTGACAACTTCCTTTTGACAAAGAATATTTTCTTTCTAGTTTAATAGTGTAAATTAAGTTTTAGTGGCTAACTTTCCAATTATGATAGGAGTATTACTGAGATGTAATAGACTCCTGCTGATATGCACACTCTATGCTATAAGGATACAGAACTCAAGTCTTCTTGAATAAGTTATTAATTATTAATCTTTTTTTCATTTTAATAAGAAATGTATTATGAATTTCATCAGACATGTAAATCTAACAGATTGCATACATATATTTTTCAGATAAATAAAGCATATATAATGTACACATATATTTAATAAAAATAATAATAAAATTAACTCCTATGGGGCACCTGGGTGGCTCAGTAAGTTAAACATCTGCCACCTGCTCAAGTCATGATCCCAGTGCCTCAGGAGAGAGTTCCGTTCCCCATCAGGCTCTCTGTTCAGCGGGGAGTTTGCTTCTCCCTCTGATGCACCCCCCCACCTTGTGCTTTCTCTTTCTCTCACTCTCTCTCCCTCCCTCAAATAAATTAAATCTTTTTAAAAATTTAATTCCTATGTACCCACTATCATTTGAAGAATTAGAACCAAAATGGAAAAAGTTGGGGAAAAAAATGATTAAAGTCTGAATAAAAGTCCCTCAGATAGGTTTTTTTAAGTTAAGGGAAAGAACACAGGAGCTGGGGTTTCCCAAGTATCAGTGAATTTGACTAAACTTTATTAAGTTTTAATAAGTATCATTATTTCCAAATTCATTAGCTTCCAAACTTCAGGTTATTTCTAATGTTTTCTTAAATTTTTAAGGATTTCTTTGAGGTTTAAAAAAAATCTTACTCGACTAAATAATGATAGAAGTATTGGTCTTTTGCTCTTTTTATCTCCCACTCCAGGCACCAGGTAGGGAGCAGTCACCACAAAGCACCAGGAATTATGGAAATAGTAAACCAGATTAGTTCTGGAATCCAAGGGGCATAAAATAGGGGTCAGATGTGGAGTTTACTCTTTCATCCTGGTAGCCAGTGTCCTCTACCTTATTTCTTTATCATCCTTCTCCCAAAGTTTCAATCTGAATATCATCATCTCCATAAAGCTAGCTTTATCCTCTTAGTAAGAAACTATTAGTTCCTGACATGAGGAATGGAGTCTAATTCATCATTATGCTACTTCTTGCCTTTTCCATTGTAATCGTTCACTTGATTCAGGGTCTTTATACATGAGTTCCTAGCAGCCTAGGTTTCTAGCTTTTAGAGCACAGAGTATTAGTGCTTGTTTTGATGTGGAATCCATGTATATCTTTTTATTCTTTTATCTTATAAATAATTATATGCATATTTGTTTTCTGTCTATCCTTCCCACTACTCTGTGATTTTCACGAAAATAGCAACCATATTATTTTGATCACCACTGTATATCCTTTACTTAACACAGTATCTTGTGTTTGGTAAATACAGTATTTGTTGAATGGATGAACTTAGGGTCAGGATGGTATCTTGCAAGGACAGAGGGAGATGCATAATTCTTCAGAGATCAAATGCTTAACCTTAAGAAACTGCTGAGATATGTGTATGAATCCACTTTCTATCATACCCAACTGCTTTTTAATAGCTAAGTCATTTGCAAATCTTTTACTAAAGTTTTTGTTTGTCTGTTTGTTTGTTTGTTTGTTTTGAAGACTGGAAAATCAAAGTAGCATGGTACAAGGAACCACTGACTCTTCCAAACCTTTATAAAAGCTAAGTTCAGAGAATTAAGTAATGGAGAGGGAAGAAAAAGAGAAAGAAAATGGCTTTGGACTAATAAGGATAGGAGTGGCTTTCTGCCTATTCAAACATAGGACTTGGGAGTGTGTGGTAAACTCTCTGGTAGTTGCTGATACATAAGAGGTCTTATATAACTATAACTATGTGAACTCTCAAAAAACTAGACCTCAGAAACTGGCTTTGTCAGTTTCTGCAGAGTTGCCCATGCCTTTGGGTAAATGCTGGCACAGTACCCTTCAGATTCAAGGGTACTGCAACTGAACCAAGAGGATATTAACAGTCAGCCCTGATTTTTCACTTCTGAAAATGTTTTTAGTACATCTGGCACATACTGACAAAAAAGAAATCATGATAGCTTTCCAGGTCAGGCAGGGAAAGGCATATTGTCCAACGTAAATGGTACCATCCAAAATAGGGCCATTAGTAGCTGAGAAACACAAATGTTATATACATAGCTATTGCTTAATCACAGTGAGTTACCATTTCAGTCCATTTTAAAGCTCTTTTATCTTACAATCCACATTGTGCTTCCCATGAGTTTGTTTTAAAATATTCATTTTGAAAAATATCTTTATTAACATTTACTATGACAAATATATTCTCATGGTAAAGCTTGAATTTAAGATTGTGATCTTTCTTTGGGCCTCAGTTTATGTTATAGCTATTTTATCAAACCTCTATTGGAAATTACAAAGATACTGTTTGTTTTGGATATATCAACCTCCCTTCATACATGTTTATAGGAGAAACCTTGTATGAACGATACAGCCTGAAAACCACTGTTAAAAATAGAAAATTCCACTACAAAAATTACTCTTATACAGTTCAATTTTCTTGTCTTTAGATGATTTATTTAACTCTATAAAATCCTCATGTTTATTCTATTCAGTATTCTAGTTAGAACTTCTCTGTTAAATCATGAACAATAATTTTACTGGATAGTCTTATTTTGCCCTTCAGAATCCCCTCTTCTAGGTCTGTGACCCTGAGATTCTTACTCCACATGCTTTTTCATGAATCATTTGGGAAAATTTCCAAGAGTCTTGAAGCACAGCCAGAAAGCTGAGGAAATGTTGAAGAGTGCTGGAGAAAAACTGCTGGGAGGGTCAGAAGAATGTCAGAGAAGGTCGGGAAACATCAAACCCAGAAAGGCTCTAAACACATGCCTTGAGGTCAATATAATGTCATAGCCAAAGCTTCAAAAATGCCAAGGTTAGAAAACTACTTTGCATTACTTTTTCTATCCCTCTTCATTAGTTTGGCCTTCTTAACTTCTACTATTAAGGAGACAAATAGTACCGTAATAGAACTGTATTAGCAAGAATGTTATGGTCAGATAACAACTACTTAACAATAAGCATATCAACTACCAAATAGTGAGAATTCTCTGTGTTAAGCATTCTATTGATCACTGCACATATATAATCTCATTTGATTTCCCCAACAATTCCATGGCAGTATAATTCCACTATTCTGATACAGAATCTGAGAATCAAAGAACTTGTATTAATTTAGTAGGCTTACTCAACCAATGAATGAAATTCAGAAACAAATGTATCAGCCTTCTATATTCCTTTAATTGTGTTATGGCAGTGACCTTTGTTATTGTCTAACACTGTGAATATAAACGATTACTAAATTAACTGTAAGTATATTTTTTTTCCTCTTATAAGCCAGACTTTATCACAAAACAAAAATATTTACCTTATTCTGGTCTATTGAAAGGTTAATATACTTAATATATTTTATCCAATACACATCATCTTTTTTTTAAAAGATTTTATCTATTTATTTGACACAGAGAGAGAGAGAGAGATCATAAGTAGACAGAGAGGCAAGCAGAGAGTGGGGGAAGCAGTCCCTCCACCAAGCAGAGAGCCCAATGTGGGGCTCAATCCCAGGACCCTGAGATCATGACCTGAGTCAAAGGCAGAGGCTTAACCCACTGTAACACCTAGGTACCCCCCAATATACATCATTTTGTAGAAGCTTTTCTCTTCTGTTCATTGTAATCAATTTTATTTTTCAGGTTTACCAGCATAAAACAGCCTTATCTCTGGAAAGAATATTAAATTCATTTGAATATTTGAAATTTTCTTATACTTGTAATAAAAAAAAAATTTCAACCAGTAGCATCAGTAATTACAAACAGACCTCCTGAGAGTCACATGGTGAAACAAGATAGCCCATTCAACTATAGATTCATGAATGGCATGGTTCATAGAAATTAACACAACAGAGCTATGTCTTTGAGGTATGAGATTTATGAAGTTTTTAAAAAGCTCTATTCTGATCTTATCTGAACAGATCTATTTTTGTTGCTGAAATAGCATAGGCTCATATTTATTCTACTTGCACTTGGATTACTGATACATAATTTTAAATATCTTAAAGCATTAAATACTATGTTAAAATGACGAATGTATTATTTCTTAAAGTTTTATATATTGAAGTAGCACAGAAATGGCATAGATTTTTATAAATCAACTGCCCATCAATGTGATTTAATTCCTCTAGATGATATTTGATTTCAGTTTAAAGATTCTCAATATATACCATATTCCATACACTATTGCATTTCTTAGGAAAAAGGACAAATAAATGTATGGTACTTGCCTCTAAAAAGCTTTTATACAAAATGAAAGACAGGTGATAGGGAATTTTTTTTTAATGTAATAAATTACATGGTAATACGGATTCTATGAGAAATGCTATAACATGCTAGGGGCTAGGAACTTAATTTTAGGGATCTGGATCCCTTTCCAGCTGCCTTCCCGAATAAATTGATAACATGTTATTTATTTTTTAATATTCTATACACAGCTAGCTACTGATACTGTTATTTATGTACCATAATATGTTTTTCATCAGACCAGACAGGTACAATTATTTAATCTATTCACTGCAAAAACAAACAGAACAGATTTTTGGACACAGTGAGGGGAAGTATATCTACTACATCCACCACTAGAACCCTATAGTTATCATAGTGCTTAGATAAGGTCAGTAATCAGGAGATACTTTCTGAATGGAGAAAAGAAAGAATGAATTGAAACTATCAAAATAGTAATCTCACCCTAAAATCTCACCCTCTTTGGAAAGAGCTTAGATAATGAAATACTCTTAATAGGTAGAGTTTCCTCTTATTTTTTTCAATTGTTAAAAAAAAGGACCAAATCTTTAATACTTACATGGATAGAATTATTATTCTAATACATGTGAAAGTCAAATGATAATAGAGAAAAATCACTAAACATATATAAGTATAATGAGTGAAAAATGATTTGAAACACTCTTACAAATTATACAGAACTACTGAAGATTTTACTTGCAAGATATGCTTTAAAATATTTTAAATATCTCAGATAACTGAAAACAAAACAAAACAACAGTGCACTCTGTATATGTTTGAGCAAATTCTTTCACAAAACCCAGAGTCAAACATATAAGTTAAGAAGGGCATAAGTCATTCCTGGGGGTAGAAGACAATGAAGAACCCAAATTTTCTTCCCTGTTTTATTCTTAACATTTCTACCAGTAGATCATTGGTAAAGGCTTAAAGTTGAATTATAAGACTCATTTTGCTCCAGGCTCACTATCTTTTGTTTTATTCCTCCAAGTCTTTTGCTTTCTCTTACTTCTAAACCCTTGTATGTGGTTCTATGAGAAAACTCTCCCTTGATTCCTTCACTGATTGAACTACACTTTTCCTCTAAACGTCAAGACAAACATAACCAAGAAAAATTCCCTGATCTGGATTAGCTCCCTATAATTTAAATACTTATAACACCATAAAATATTCATAGCATGTATCATAGTTTCTGAAATACATATTATTTGCTTACTCAGGTAATCAGAGTCTCTCTTCTACAAGCTTTAAGTAATGTGTGATCAGAGATGATACAGTAGGTAGAGTAATAATCCACTAAGATGCCCAAACCTGTTTGTATGTTACACGGCAAAGGGGAATTAAAATTGCAAATAGAATTATGCCTGTAATCAGCTGACCTTAAAATAGGGAAACTGTTCTAGATTATCAAGGGGTGAAAGTCATGAAATCATGAATGTCCTGATTAGTGAAAGAAGGAGGTGGGAGAATCAGTGTCAAAATGATTCAATGGGAGAAAGACTAAACCGAACACTGCTGGTTTGAAGATGCAAGGTGTCATGAGCCAAGGAATATGAGTACCTTTTAGAAGGTGGAAAACATAACAAAACGGGTTTTCCTCTAGTGCCTTAGAAAGGAATGCAGCTCAGCCAACAACTTTGCTTTAAACCCGTGATAACGTTAGACTTCTAAACTACAAAAGTAAAAGATACATTTTGCTGTTTTTAGCCATTAAGTATGTTGTAATTTTTTACAGCAGTTGTAGAAAGCAAACAGGTATTCTCAGAATCTAGGGCATGCCTGGCTCATGGTGTTTGATACTATTTGTTTAATAAACACATAGATAGGGGTGCCTGGGTGGCTCAGTGGGTTAAAGCCTCTGCCTTCGGCTCAGGTCATGATCTCAGGGTTCTGGGATCGAGCCCCACATTGGGATCTCTGTTCAGCAGGGAGCCTGCTTCCTCCTCTCTCTCTCTCTCTCTGCCTGCCTCTCTACCTACTTGTGATCTCTGTCAAATAAATAAATAAAATCTTAAAAAAAAAAAAAACACATAGATAATGAGCTTGAGGAATGTGCTATATCTATTGCATGGTATTAAGGTCCCAATATTTTCTTCTCATTTTATTTATAAATTAATTGAGTCACAAGAAATTTTTTTTAAAAAACCCACAAAATTCTACAATCAGTATTTTGGGATTGGGAAATTATAGGTCACTTTCTAAAGTGTGCATGTATGGCAGATGTAGAATGAGAGTCTGCACCATGCACCTTCACCAGACATTGTATGAACTTTTGTTTTGGCTTCCTGAGTGTGGGCATTGGGTTAATGTGAGGGAGATATAGCTGGCCAAGTACTGGAAACTTTTTCAGAAGCCAAATATGATACTTATTTTTTAATTTAATTGTTTTTTTTTCAGTGTTCTAAAATTCATTGTTTATGTACCATGCCTAGTGCTCCATGCAACACACTTTTGCCTCAAATTAAATGACTCCTACTATTTTGGAGTGACTATATTACAACTTATTTCACTTGTGTTTCCTCATCTACCACAGTTCTGTGGGCCACCTATTTCTAACCCTATTTTCATGTCATTAATTCAGGCTCAAAACATCTAATAAGGGTTGGTTCTGGCAACAGTGTGTGAAAGAAATGTAGAGGTGGTGAGATCATCCCACCTCAGTGGGGAAGAGTATTTTATCCCTACCATTAAAAAAATAGCCTGTGCATGATGATAAAAAGGATGACAACTTTTTGTTGGCATGACTCTTTTTAGCTTATCTACAGTCAGTGCTTTCCCTCCCCCCTCTCTCTCAATGGCACTATGATGTGGAATTTAAATCCAGTTCACTAAATTCAACATCCAGTTTTCTTCAATCATAATCATGTCTTCTTTCTGGAATTAGCCTGTCTGTGTTTTATATTCTTTTCACATTTGAACTTGCCCTTTTTCTGCCTCAGTCTCATCACCCATAAAAAGAGGTCAGCAACAGTATCTACCTCAAAGGTTACTGTTGGATTTAATGTATGGAAAAAAAATGCTTAGAATAGTATCTGTCTTAGAAAAGTCTTCTGTATATGGTAGCTCTTATAAGAGCTCCAAAACTGTCACTGGAAAATCTTCTCAGGGAGATTATACTGTGAGGTCAGAAGAAATATTTGGCTAAACTATATGAGGTGATTGATGAAATAATCTTATGAAGTATGAGTAATAATAGTTTATCTAATACAACTTCTAAAAAATGAGTTGGATTAGCTAGAAGGTTTTAATTTGCTATCTAGTATATTCACATTTTGGGACAAAGCTAACTCATTTGAGCCAAATAACTGCACCGAGCTCCATTTGTTGAGCTATGCGACCTGGGTTCAAATCCCAACTCTACTACTACTATGTGTTTAACTTTAGGCAAGTTAATTCACCTTTCGATGCCTCTATTATGTCACCTGTAAGAAAGGGATAATGATAATACGGACCTCACAGGGCTATTTAGTGTTAATAAGTTCATACTTGAAATGTACTTAAAATAGTGACTGTCATATAAGTGCCCAATAGTTATTACATATTTTTTTATAATATCCCAAGGTGATCTTTCAAGAAATCTTAATTATTTGGGTTCTTTTTAAAATTTTAAATTAGGGGCACCTGGGTGGCTCAGTGGGTTAAAGCCTCTGCCTTCAGCTCAGGTCATGATCCCAGGGTCCTGGAATCGAGCCCCGAATCGGGCTCTCTGCTCGACAGGGAGCCTGCTCCCCCCCTCCCCTGCCTGCCTCTCTGCCTACTTGTGATCTCAATCTCTCTGTGCTAAATAAATAAATAAAATCTTTAAAATTTTAAATTAAATTCCAGTTAGTAAGCATACAGTGTAATATTAGTGCAATATAGTGATTCAACACTTCCATATATCTCTCTGCTCATCACAAGTTCACTCCTTAATCCCCATCACCTCTAAAAACAATGGTTAGCAATGCCTTAACTGTCTGAGTATTGTCAGGCCCAAGGGTCTCTTCCATCCTTGTAAAGGGGAGTGCTAACCTTTTCTCTTTTCATACAACATAAAATCTTACTGGAACACTAGATGCATCATTGTCTTTCATAGTGATTTCTAATGGTTCAAATACCTAAAACAACAGCAAAGTAAATAGCATATGCTCTTCAGAGCCAAGGTCACCTACCACAAAGCAGACTCAAGATATACTTACTTTACATATTCACTAGCTAACTGACCTACAAAAGATAATTTTAAAGGTTTTGTTGTTGAAATTACAAAATTAAAACTATGGCAGTGGAATGTTTGTGAAGACTTTTGTTTCATTTTCTGCTAAATGAAAATAACTTTCAAACAGTTAAGTGGAATGCTTTTATTTGTTTCCTGTCACACATTCTAAATGGCCTTTCAAAGTCAGTAGCTGTTACTCAAGAATAATGAGGTATATTATTCTCTCAATGCACATGTAAATCTCCAATTAACACTAATGGGATTTATGGCAATGAAACAAAAGGGAAACCTACATCAGTGTCTCAAAATAATCTTTATTTTTGATATCTACCTTTTTACCATGGAAGTGCAGTCAAGCATAAATAAACAAATTAGTATTAAACATCAGTTTGACACTTCCATTCATGTTGACATTCTGAAATACTGTCTGTGAATAGTGACGTGTTTTAAAGCAGAGATGTGGCTTTAGATTTTAGTTAAGGATTTATATGTCCCTCCCCCCTCTGCCATTAACATTAAAATTATTAAAAAAAAACATGTACAATCCTAGTAGTAATTGAGAAATAGAAAGAAAGTGAATTTTTTAAGTATGTGTTACAAAACATTTGTAAGAAGAGTATTTCAGAAGATTATCCTTTTCATGCATATACACATCTAGAATCCTAATATCTCTTTGAGACACAATCATCTATCCTTCTTTAGTAAATATCTCTTAGATTTCTATAATTTTAATCTTAAACATATAGTGAAATCTTCCTAGAAGAAAACTTTTAAGTGGAAAAGTGAAACACCATCAAGATACTACTGAACTGAAATAGAATCTTAAAGAATATATATTTTAAGGTATTGTGAAACCACCAGAAAAAAGTTATGAGAGCACAACTGAAATAATTATTTTTACTAGTCTGAGTGTAGAATGATCTACAGGGACTCTAGTCATAGATCTTTGGTAGAACTTGAACCTTTAAGATAATTCTACAAACATTAGACTGCACAGTGAAAGTGTAAATCCCTGTGTAGAAAGAACAAATAAGTCCAATAGAATTGAATAAAAAATAATAAACTGTATAATATCCAGAAAGTACATGTTGATATAGCCAAAACTTATTAATTTGCTATGCCATTATTTATGTCTGAATGCCTGAATAAACACATCTAGAAAAACTATTTTAAGCAAATATAGCAAGTAAATAGTTTACCAAAACATAGGAAAAATATGTTCCCGGACTAATAAGTATGGTAAATGACATTTAAACAGATTAATGCCATCCCATAATAGTGCATTCATACAGAAAGTCTATCACTGAATAAAATATTAAGATTTATTTTAAAACATATTTTACTTGATTACTTTGTTAATTCATCCTTATATAATAATAATCAGATTATATCAATGAATATTTTTTAGGAAGTCTGATAACACAAAGAATACTAGAAAATGGTTAATTGTATCTTCGTATTCTTTTTGATTAATGAAAAGTAAAAAATGTAATCTACAGTGTTTCAAAAGTTATACAAATAAAATGATATTTATTTGTTCAACCTTATGATTATCTTATCATGAAATTAGCAATTTGCACTCATTTTGTTGATGATACTGCCAGTTTTATCATGTAGAATGTTGAATAGTAACAGTTTAAAGGAGTATAAGATTATTTTTGTTTTTGTGTGATCATATCTATGATAACTGGGATTTTATTTACATGTGACTGGTAGTGAAATTGTCTCACATTGACTTATAACCATATAGATTGTTAGCTTCTTCTCTTCTAACATGACCATGTAACTAATCCTGACTGATAACCTGTTATCTATGCAATGGTTATATCACTCCATGATATCACTCCATGTGGTAAGTCATCAGGGTCCACTGGACCCAATTTTAGTTTTTGAGGTTTTTTTTTTTGAAAAGTTCTAACTCTTCATAAGACATGATCTTTTATGACTTTTTTTCATTCTTAGCTCTCCTCCAAAGAATAAGAAGAAAATTTATTATTTTTAATTGAATAAAACTCATTCTATCCCATAAAAATATACATCCACTGAATCTTTTTATAAATCGAACATACACATTAGATCTTAGTTACCTTACATAGTTTACCTGTATGTTTGAACTATGCAGGTCCACATATACACAGATTTTTTTTTTATAAATACAGTACAGTACTATAAGTGGAGTTTTTCTTCCTCATGATTTTCTTACTAATGTTTTCTTTTCTTTAGTGTGCTTTATTTTGTGAATACAGTATATAATAAATATAACATCCAAAACATCTGTTAATTAACTGTGTTATCAGTAAGGCTTCTGGTCAATAGTAGACATTAGCAAACAAATTTTTGAGGAGTCCAAATTGATATACATATTTTTGACTGCACAGAGTGTCAGCACTAGCAACACCTCTGTTGCCCAATGGCCAAATGTATTTCCCATATCTTGAAATATCTTTGTTTAATTTTCCTAACAATTACTTCATCATTGCTCATTTATTATTCCAAACTATGCTAAAATAAATCTACAAAAAAAGGGAACAGAAGAATGATGAAATCACCTATAAAGATACAATAAGAAACTGACCATCTTTCAGCTTTCTTATTAGCATATTGCCAAAATTATTGCATCACCTTCCAAGAATGTATTATAGTCTGCCTTTAGATTTCACTAGGTAAGTTGAAAATTCATAATGTCTCAATTTATCCTTTAGAGGTGCCTGGGTGACTCAGTGAGTTAAGCGTCTGACCTTTGATATCAACTCAGGTAATGATCTCAGGGTTCTGGGATTGAGCCTTGTTGGTCTTTCCGCTCAGCCGGGAGTTTAGTCTGTTTGTCTCCCTCTCCCTCTGCCCCCCCTGCCCCCACTCTCATGCTCTCTCTCTTTCTCTCTCTATAAAATAAATAAATATTTAAAAAAAAACAAAGTTTTAATTTTCCTTTTAATAGCAAGGAGAAGAAAACTGAAAGAAGACATTTTACAATTATTACATGACTCAAAATGAATGCAAAATTATTCAGAACAGCATGGTTGACATTAATCATACTAAGGAAACTGATCATATAATTCTGTAAATCACATAGTGAATAACTAAGGACAAAAAGAAAATGTGGAATTTATTTCCAGTTAGTGACATTCAATGGGAATAAATTCATCATGCCAAGGACCATTCTATTTTCTCAAAAGAATATGTGAAAATATTCATTCATTATATTTCTCTTGGTATTCTAAGAGTTAAATAACCACTATCTGATCCCAGAAAGTCATAGATGAACTGCCCAATACTGGATATTTCAGAGATGCTATCTAAAAAAATTAGGGATGTTTTATGTATTTTATCAGCATTCAGACTCATAAACATCCATACAATCATGAAGTCACAAAAACTCTCAGAAGTTTCTCAGAAGCTTCTCAATAGGCTTAGTATAGAAATGATTATGTATCTAAAAAAATACACCCTTCTTTTTTTTCTATCGATCTATTATTTATTTATTTATTTATTTATTTTTAGAGATGGAGCAGGGGGAGTGGCAGAGGGATGGGGAGAGAGAGAATTTTAAGCAGGCTCAACCTCCAGTGTGGAGCCCAACTCAGGGCTAAATCTCACAACTCTGAAATTAGGACCTGAGACAAAACTGAAAGTCAGATGTTTAACTGACTGAGACACCTAGGCACCCCACACTCTTCCTTTTAAATGGTAAATAAAACAAATGCTAATTTTATTATATGGTTTGTTCTGAAACAAATAATTTAATAAAATTTTTGAGTTTTCTGGCAAAATCAGATTTTCCCCCACTAATTTTCAACACAGTCTCAAGAAAAGGCACTCTTCATGGATAATGGATTTCAACTGTGACAAAAATCAAGGGAAAAGATAAAGAACAAAGATATATTAAGATGCTAAACTGACAGGAAATCTGTCCTACCAGGGTTTTAGGAGTTATTATCCACTGTATGCTTTTCCAAAAATATGGAAATACTGACTTTTATGAGTATTTGGGGCAAAAGAGTAAAATCCAACTTCACTGACTTTTCAGAAAAAAAAAGTCTGCTAAGGTTATTGGTTAATAATTTTAGAGACTGTGAAATTATATAATAACCAAAATATTTTTCCAATCAAGATGCATATAATTTCTGTGCAGTGCAAATGATAACTCCAAAGGTTAGACTAAATACCCAGCTGGATATTAACCAGTTTTTTATTTAACCCAGAAATTTATCCAAGAACTCCTTTATTAAAATATGTAAATATTTTTATATTTATTAAAATATTAAATAAGTATATTTAAATTAAATAAAGTATATTAAAATATGTAAATTAAAATATGTAAATATTAAAAATGTAAATATCTAGTATCTTTAATGGTCTTTGAATAACTTTGAAAATCTTAATGGATCTCCTATTAATGAATGACTTGAATAAAATTTTAATACATACTCATTACATATATTTAGAAGTTATGTTCCTAACTTTTAGGAAATTACACTTCAATAGTTCTAGAATTTGTCGTGTTAATACACCCAAGGGGAGTAATCTGACAATCTATTTAAACAGTGTTGCTTAAAAAGTATACCTCATGGGCTGCTTACACACTGACACATATTTTCTTATCTCATGAATCCCAAGCAGCAGAACTTTAACTTTCTGAGTCTGTTTCTCTTTTATTTATTTATTTTTCTTCTCTAATGATTTTGTATTTTGGTTTTGTTACTGGTTCAACCATGTTCAAGAATTGATTTTCCATATAAAGCCAATGTCTGCTAAGACATCAGGATATCTGGCTTACTGGATCTAATCTCTCAGCTGTTAGGAAGAACACTTCTTGCAGACCAGAAACTTTAGCAAATTTAGGGCATCTCAAAATGAGACTAATTCACACATAAACAATACTATATCAAATTTTCTAGACAGTGGTTAATTCTCTGGCTTGGTGGTTGCTCAATTGATTTATATGGCTCTAGATTTATAGTACAAACTCAAGGAGGTCTATGTCTCACTGCATCTATGTTAAACAATCAGGCTACACAAAATAAAACCTGCCCTTTTTTGCAATGAAGAATACTTCTTACGGGCACCTGGGTGGGTTAGTTGGTTAAGCATCTGCCTTTGGCTCAGACAGATCATGATCCCAGGGTCCTGGGATGCATGTCCCATGCCCCATATCAGTGACCTCTCCCAATGATCCTCCCCACTGCTCCTGCCCTCACTCGTGCTCTCTCTCTCCCTCAAATGGATAGAAAAAAGAATATAAAAAAAATAATAACTTTTAAAGACGTCTATAATCCTAATAGAGAATAATACTAAGAAAATTCACTTAACTATCCAGATTTGATGAAGTTCCTCATTACTTTCAGATTTTTGTGTGATTGATATACATATAATCATTCAGTAGGGAAAAAAAAACTAATGATTTGGTTTTATTACACTGTAGAACATTAACTAGTTCTGTGTCTAATCTAGCAATCTTATACTAACATTGTTTATTGATTGCCTATAAATACTTAGCACTTCAAATGTTCTCTGAACCAATTTTAATATCTGACTGGTTTCCTCAGTAATTAGTTGAATAAACTCTTTGACACATAGTTATTATATATTTATATTAAAATCATGTTTTTCAATTTTTGAATATTATACTTTAACAGATAAAAAACACACATGAATATATGTCCCTGTTCTCCCTACAATAAGAACAATGAGATTACTTAGCGATCCAAATGGTTTTAAATACTAAAATTTTAAAAGCTCAGCAATTATTTTCTTTGTAAAAGAGTCCAATTATACTATTTTAACCACATTTTCATGTCATATTACTTTTAATAATCCACTGAGAGAAGATACCAGAATTTATCCTAAATCAGGTAAATGCAATTTGACTGCCTGGCTGGAGGCAACAATAAAAGAAGGAATAATTGAAAAATTGCATGTATTGAGCTTTTCTATATACCAGACACTTTTACCTGTATTACTTCTTGTATTCTCACAACCATGTAAGATCGGTTAGCTTACATCCATATATTTTGCTAGGTAATTGCCATACATTGCCTATCCTAATATTCATCACACAGTATTTCAATTAATTTTAAGTTTATCTTTCCTGATAAATTAAATACATCATGACCTGATGAATTAAATACATCATGGGGGAACTTTATGTTTCTTGTTCACGTGTGTATCTATCGACATGAAATCGAGTGTAAAATGTATTTTTATTCAATAAATATTAATTGAATGGATAAATGGGTAGATAAATAAATAAACATTACAGTTTATAGCTAGACTGAAGCTAATATGTATATTTGATCAATCCCAAGTAGTATGAATAAACATAGTTCCTGGTGGAGCTACAAAACATGAAATCGTATTTTCCTTCATCCTACTGTTTTCTATAGGATGCCTACTTTCTTTATTTCATTTTGTTTTCAGAATGACTACCCATCCCCCAGTGCCCATAAAAAGTTCAGACCACAGTTAAAAATCAAAGCTTTAATGCCCAAAAGCCCTGAATTCAAGCTCTGATACAATACCCTCTATCAAACGATCATTTGGACTCTCTAGACATTAACTTTCTCTTCTCCAATTTGAGTATAAAATTATCTGTTTTATAGTACTACAGAGAATAAAAAGTGAAATAATTTTTATATAAGTACTTAGCATCGTGACTGCTTTAGGAGTTCTCACCAAATAATGCTTTTCTCCTTTTATAATTCCCTCTCGATAACCCACAACCAAGGATCATAGGCTATGCTAAGGAATACAACCTGGCTTACCACCATTTATTGCCAATTTCAGACAATTATTTAATCATTTTAAATCCCATGTTTTCTCTTAATTTTTTCAAATTCAAAATGAGGGAAGTAGAGTAGCAATTCAGAGTCCTGCCCATGGACTAGCAACATCAGCATTATATGGAAATTCATTAGAAAGGTAATAGTTCATTCCCACCTCTGAACTACTGAATCAAAAGCTGTATTTTTACAAGATCTTCAGGTGATTTATAGGCATATTAAATTTTAAATAACTTAAACTAAATTACTCTAAGCCAACTTTTTGCTTCCTGTTCTGAAAATATAAAAATATTTTAAAAATAGTATCAATGTTGTAATATTAGCAACACTTAATACTTTAAATTTTTCAGTTATATACCATTCTAGTTATTGATTGCTAAATTACAATCTGCTATGACGCATGGTGTAATGAAACAACTATTTTATTCTGTTGGTAAGGAATTTAGACAGGACAGGGCAAAAATGCCTTGTATCCGCTTTACAGTGTTTGGGAACTTTGCCGTAAAGACTTAAACTTCTTGGGGTTACTTGACTGAGTCATCTGTGAGATCCTTCACCCACAAGACTGGCACGTATACCAGGGTAACTAGAAGGTTAGGTGTATTTGAATTGTTTATGGAAATTATGTGAGGCCTCCCAAGAAACTTGAGCTTCTCATAATATTCTGACTGCTGGATGGTGAGTCTTCTGACATGACACCTCAGAGCTTGAAGAGAAAGTGTTCTTTTGAATTTAAGGGAAAAGCTAAATGATCAATTTGGCCTTAGCTTTATTTCCAGTGTATTTAATTACTTCAAACACTGATAGAGTTCTCTAGTTTCAAGGAAAGAGAATATGAAGCCCCCATTTCCATAGAGAAGTGTCAAAAAATTAGCAGCCATGCTTTCAAATCTGTACATTAATTATTTTGCATTTATGGAAATACTTCTCAAAAAATTTCACCAAAATGACTCTTCAAGAAGAATGAACAGATAATTGTAGTAGTTCTGGAGGAAGTGACGTCAGCAAGATGGTAGAATAGGGAATTTCAGCCTTTGTTTTCACATAGAAACACTAATTAACAATGACATAAGGACTAAAATACTTTTATGAAAGGTCCAGAATCCAGTTTAGAAGTTCAGGTAACTCTGACAGGCATAAAACCAAGAAAAACTGCACTGAAACAGACAAGAAGAACAATTTCACTTTACCCACAGGAGCCCCTCCCTCTAGGTGGCAAAGCTCAGTTTGGAGAGAAAGCACCTTGAGTTTTGTTTTATTTTGTTTTGTTTTTTAGATTTTATTTATTTACTTGACAAAGAGAGAGAGATCACAAGCTGGCAGAGAGGCAGGCAGAGAGAGATGAGGAAGCGGGCTCCCTGCTGAGGAGAGAGCCAGATGGGGGACTGGATCTCAGGACCCTGAGATTACAACCAGAGCTAGAGGCAGAGGATCAACCCACTGAGCAACCCAGGTGCCCTAGCACTTTGAGCTTGGGACTCAAAACTTGAGATGGAGAGAGGGAATGATGGGATAAATGGTCATAGTTCCTTGCCTTCCAGTGGGCTTCCAAAGGGGATGGCTTCTATCTTATCTAAGAGAGCACTAAAGAATCAGCATTGTCTGGATCCTGGACAGCTACAAATAAAGGACAAGAAGTGGCAGGATTTTGTAGCAATCTTGAGAAAGAACAAAGCTTGAAGTATCACACTTTCTAATTTTACAGAGCTATAGTAATCAAAACAGAATGTTACTGGCATAAAAAAATAAAAATAAAAATAAACAAACAAACAAACAAAAAAACCAGAAATATAAACCAATGGAACTGAATGGAGCCCAGAAATAAACCTGCTCATGTAAGGATTTCCTGATCTTTAACAAGATGCCAAGAATACACAATGGAAAAAGATAATCTCTTCAATAAATGGTGTTGGGAAAACTAGATAGAAACATGAAAAAGAATGAAACTGACCCCCTATTTTACACTATACACAAAAGTAATTTCAATATGGATTAAATTAAAGTGAGAACCAGAACTGTAAAACACCTGGAAGAAAATGTAGTGGAAAAACTTCATGACTGTGGCGGCAACAGTTTCTTGGATATAACACCAAAATATAAGCAACAAAAGCAAAATTGGACAAATGGGATTGCAACTAAAAAGCTTCTGCACCACAAAGCAAACAATCAACAGAATGAAAAGGCAACCTAAGAAATAGGAGAAATTACTTGTAAACCATATTTCTGAGAATAGATTAATACCCAGAATATAAAAGGGATTCATACAATTCAATAGCAAAATCATCATCATCCAATTAAAAATAAGCTGAGGACTTGAACAGACATTTCTCCAAAGAAAACCAAATGGTCAATATGTATATGAAAAGATGATAAGATGCTGAACATCACTACTTATCAAAGAATGTGAATCAAAGCCACAATGAAACATCATTTCAAACCTGTTAGGATGGCTATTATAAAAGTGTTATATATCCATAAAAGTGCTGGTAAGAATGTAGAGAAATTAGATCCCTTGTATACTGTTGGTGGAAATGTAAAATGGTATAGCTATTATGGAAAACAGTACAGAGCATTTCTTTAAAAATAAACAGAATTACCATATGATACACCAATCCCATTTCTAGATACATAGATCAAAGAATTGAAATCAGAACTGCAAAGAGTCATCTGTACTTCCGTGTTCACTGGAGTATTATTCACAACAGCTAAGACATGGAAACAAATGTCCATCAATGGACGAGTAGATAAATAAAATCCGGTACACACATACAGTGGACTATTACTCAGACTGAATAAAAGAATACTCTGCCATTTTTTTTTAAGATTTTATTTATTTGACAGAGATCACAAGTAGACAGAGAGGCAGGCAAAGAGAGAGGAGGAAGCAGGCTCCCTGCTGAGCAGAGAGCCTGATGCGGGGCTCGATCCCAGGACCCTGAGATCATGACCTGAGCCGAAAGCAGAGGCTTTAACCAACTGAGCCACCTAGGCACCCCTACTCTGTCATTTTTGACAACGTGGGTGAACATGCCAGTCACAAAAAGACAAATACTTCATGATACTACTTATATAAGGGATCTAACATAGTTAATTTCATAAAGCAGAAAGAAAAATGACCATATAAGGGTAAGGGGAGGGGAAACAGGGGCTGCTTTTTAATGAACATGAAGTTTCAGTTAAACGAATGAATAAGTTCTAGAGATCTACTACATAACATTATATAATATACTATACTGTGCACTTAAATTTCGTTAAAAGTGTAGATCTCACGTTAAGTGTTCTTACTACTCTAAAAAAGTAAAATGAAGGGTGCCTACATGACTCAGATAAGCGGCTGCCTTCAGCTCAAGTCATGGTCTCAGAGTCCTGGGATCGAGCCCCACAGTGGCTCCCTGCTTAGCAGGGAGACTGTTTCTCCCTCTCCCTCTGCCTGCTGCTCTGCCTACTTCTGCTCTCTCTCTGTCAAATAGATGAAATAAAATCTTTAAAAAAAGAAACTAAAATGGAATAAATTAGCCAAGGTGAGGGAAACAGTGGCAGTTCTGAGAATATAATGTTACTCTAAAAGAAAATACTATCAAATTGCCTTGCTCTATTGTTAAATTGTATAAATTTTAAAAATATTTATACATTATATATATGTCAGATAAATGACAAATGATTTTTTAGTGTAAGTATATACCAAATATTGCAAAGAACATACTTATACTTTAAAAAATTCATTATTAACCTGAAATTTAAATTTACTGTGTCCTATATTTTATTTACTAAATCTGGCAACCCTAAGTACAATTTAGATGTATACATTCTCCAGTCTTTTATTAATATTGATGCTTTAGGAAGATGTGCCATATTTACCCATAGTCTTCTCTTACCCTATGATAGAATATGGAGTATATATTAGGGTACATGTATATCAACTATTAGGTGTACAGTTGGTCACAAGACAAAGTAATAAACAATGAGTTCAAACAAGTAGCAACCTAGTAGGGACTACACTTTGAGACAAGCTGTCTTTTTACATTTCTCCAAATTCTGTTTATCTGTAACCCTCCGTGAAGATATTCTAATACCTACATTTATAAAATTTTAGAATCCAGTCCTCAAAGATATTACTAATAATTAACCAGATACATAATCAGAACTTACATAGTGAATTTCACTCTATATAAACCCTGTGGAGAACCACAGGATTCTTATGTCCAGAATAGCATGATTATATTCTTCCACCTGTGAGTCTTATACCTTCAACTAAATCCTACGAAGGTAACTAGGAATTCAATAAACTCAACAAATTCTGATTAAAAAATAGAATTTGTTTACAGACAAAAAAGAACAGGCAATTCCCAACATAACCTTATGTAACAGCCAGAGAACTAATTTTAATATAAATTTTTCTAATCTGTTTGACTTCTTTAAATCAGGTTTCCAAAAAATTTCATTTTATTTTTTTATTATTTTACTTTCAAACCTGTAACTAAATATAATAAATATAGATGTTTAGCTGTGGAGGACATATAGCTGAAAATTTAGTATATACATCCATCCACAGCATGACAAATATGCCTCAGTGTTTCCTTTCAGGAGAATCTGAGACATGTTAAACCCTTCCCCTCACTAAATGTAAGTGCCTAATACCTTCCATGTCTGATCTTGTGCATTATAACCAGGTTACTCAACTGAAGCAAATCCACAGCTATATTAATTTCTCTGAGGAAAAAAAAAAGTCTGTTGTAGAAGATAAACCTTTTCTTACTTTTCCTTTTGCGATCAAAGGAAAATAGCTGGTATGAGAGAAAGAATTATAACCATATATTGTAAACTGCATACTAAATCACAGAGTTTTGAGAAGAAAACAAACCTTCTTCACTGCTTGCATTAACATTTCTACTGTTTGTACTTGAATATTTTTGCTGATGGGTTAGAAAATACTGTGAGTTATATGTAGCTGAGTATCAAAGGAACAAAAATGATGGAATAAAACAAGAATTTCAGGAAAAGCTGTCAGAAAATACTGGCACTCATTATCATAGGTACAAGCATTTTAGTATAGACATAACATGTTATTAGCCTTATTTTCTTTTTAACATAGCTCTATATATTTCCAAGGTGACTTAGAATTGTGATGTGATTAATTCTTACAAAATTCTCATGGTACCAATACATGTACATGTTATTTGTTAGCAATGATATGTTGGTAGAATTTTTTTTTTGGATTTTCACATTTAAAAGCATGTTCTATCAACCATAAACTAATAATAAGTGCTTATAGGAAAGTAAGCATTTAAAGCAAGATGCCTATTATTAGGTTTTAACCAAATACCTTTTTTTTAAATTACAGATTTGATAGAAATTTACTGAACATTATGCTAGGAAGGATATAAAATATTAAAGAAGTTATTTTAAGATCTTTGCTAATAATGTTTACATAGGATTCAGAAAAAAAAAATATTTATAAGGAGAGAAAAAGAATACATGTAGACAGTTAAGTAAATAAAATGAGGTTTTCCATTTACTAAATCATTTATTGGCAATATATTGTAATTTGTGTTTTTTTCCTTTTTTTGTACATCTGATAAATATAGTACTTTTGAATGGAAATTGGAAAGAGCTGATGACATGGAAAAGATTTTTTAAAAAGTGGTGCATACTGTAGCACAATTATAATTATAAATAAAAGGTAACAAATGAGTTTAGTGCCCAATGGATTTGGGGGCGCAGAGTAGATGCTCAATATATATTTGTAGAAAAAAGGAAAGCACAGAGGGAGGAAGAAAAGGTTACGGTCCATGCCTGTAAGAGTTGTAGTAATTTGTATCCAGTATACTACCATTCATTCCTACTCTCTCAGTAGACACATGCCTTTCCTTCAATAAATGTCATCTATTTGCCCACCCTCTGGATCTGGCCTGGCATGTGACTGCTCTGGAAAAAATCAAATATGGTGGAAATGACCCCAGCTGATTCCAGGTCTAACCACTGAGAGGACTGGTATCTTCCTCCTTGCTGCCTTGTAATACTTTGCTCTAGAAGCCAGCTACCATATAAGAAATGAGACTATATTGAGACCATCAAGCTGTCAGCAGCTCAAAAAGAGGTTAAAACACTGTTAAGAGGTGAAGGAGTACCAAGGTTGAAGATGGGTAACACAGCCCACCTTGAGAAAAATACATACAACATTACACACAGGTTGCTCCTGTCACTCTTAAGCATTATGTGTTTATTTTAGAATTCTCTAAATTATATTCATAAATAATCCTCAGGATGGACTCTAAATCTTAGTCTTTCTAAATATATTTTAGTCAGGTAACATTCTCAGGTATTCATAAGATAATCTCTAAATAGCAGCTCTATTTATTCTTTCAGAGTTTCTAATCTGCACTATACTTTGAAAAAAAAATTACTGGAGATCGCCTTCATATTCTCCATCATTCACATGCTTTTTGCTATCAGCCCTTGTAATTATTCCCTGCACAGGAGAAGGGGCTAATTTCCTTGTGGCCCATGGGTAACACAAAAAGAATACAAAATAATGCACATCACAGTAATAGCTAGTCAATAAATATTAACATTTAAACTATTGTTGAAAGATTCCCACAGATTATTTCAAGTAATTCTCATAACTCTATGAGGTAAGTATAACTAGAATTATTTGTACTTACCTCAGTAAGTGTTATAATAGGAGTACTAAAATTACAAATGAACAATTAGAAAAAAATTTAGTAACTTGCCTGGGGATACAGATATTGACTGTTAGGATTTGAACCTAAGCAATCTAACTCTGGAGTGTACCTCTTATTTTGTAAACTACACTAGGTGTAGCAATTGATAGAAGGCCAGAGCATTGCTAAAGGCACAAAGTCCTCAAGGAACCTAGTGGTTACTCCTGCGGGATTTTGAAACCTCCCATCAATAAGCTCTTTACCACTTAACTATACCTAAGGGTATGCAATTCTGCAAACATATGTGTGAACTTAACATGTGTTGGAGAGGATGTGGAAAAAGAGGAACCCTCTTACACTGTTGGTGGGAATGCAAGTTGGTGCAGCCACTTTGGAAAACAGTGTGGAGATTCCTTAAGAAATTAAATTTAGAGCTACCCTATGACCCTGCAATTGCACTATTGGGTATTTACCCCAAAGATACAGATGTAGTGAAAAGAAGGACCATCTGTACCCCAGTGTTCATAGCAGCAATGGCCACAGCTGCCAAACTGTGGAAAGAACCAAGATGCCCTTCAACGGACGAATGGATAAAGATATGGCCCATATATACTATGGAGTATTATGCCTCCATCAGAAAGGATGAGTACTCAACTTTTGTATCAACATGGACGGGACTGGAAGAGATTATGTTGAGTGAAATAGTCAAGCGGAGAGAGTCAATTTTCATATGGTTTCACTGATTTGTGGAGCATAAGGAATAACACGGAAGACCTTGGGAGATGGAGAGGTGAAGTAAGTTGGGGGAAATTGGAGGGGGAGACAAACCATGAAAGACTGTGGACTCTGAGAAACAAACTGAGGGTTTTGGAGGGGAGAGAGGTGGGAGGTTGGGTGAGCCTGGTGGTGGATATTATGGAGGGCATGTATTGCATGGGGCACTGGATGTGGTGCATAAACAATGAATTCTGGAACACTGAAAAGAAATTATAAATAAATAAATAAATAAATAAATAAATACAAACTTTTTTAAAAGTTTACAAAACAAAAAATATGAGAAGTAGAAGCAAAAAGTGGGAAGAGGTTAATTATTACTTTATACAGACAAGTTTAATGTGTGCATTTCAGAGGTCAAATTATGTTAAATACATCCAATTAAATTTAAGATATACTTCACACAATTCAACTCAACGTTTCTATGAATATGGTTCTTTTATTTAAATTTTAAATTAACATTGAGGTGTTCTTTTTTTTAAGATTTTATTTATTTAAGAGAGAGAAAGAGAGAGAGCACAAGGGAGGGAGAGGCAGAAGGAAAGGGGGAAGCTGGCTCCCCGCTGAGCAGGGAGCCAGGATGCAGGCCTGGATTCAGGGCTCAATGTGGCACTCTCCCTCCCAGCACCCTGGGCTCATCACCCAAGCCAAAGGCAGAAACTTAACTAACTGAGCCATGCAGGCACCCCTAACATTGAGGTGTTTTTTGTTTTGTTTTGCTTTGTTTTAACATATAAAAAGTCGCTTTTAATTTGGTGGGATATCTTAGTCTTGATGTCACAGCTAAAATTTAATGGACTATTTGAAGTACAGAACTATAGTCAGGGCTGGGTTTATGGACAGACAATATGTACAGTTTACACAAGATCCCGTGGGTAAAAGGGACACATTCTTGCTTGAACACTGGTGTCACACCTTAGAATTCTTAATTAAGTTTCAACAAAGAGTCACATATTTTCATTTTTTAAAGGTTTTTTATTTATTTATTTGACAGATGGAGATCACAGATAGGCAGAGAGGCAGGCAGAGAGAGAGGAAGGGAAGCAGGCTCTCTGCCAAGCAGAGAGCCTGATGTGGGACTCGATCCCAGGATCCTGGGATCATGACCTGAGCCGAAAGCAGAGGCTTTAACCCACTGAGCCACCCAGGCGCCCCACATAATTTCATTTTTAACTAAGCATCACAACTTAAGGAGAAAATTTTAACCAGAGCAATATTTGGCATAATTATTAGTGTGTAATTTAGTAACTCAGAATTGGACTCAAATTTTGTGATGTCTGGTATATTCTACTCCTGTTCTTATCATCACTTTGCATTAACCACTTTCTGGATTCAGTGGCCTGGAAGTTATCATATACTATAAGGAAGGTGTTTATCACATTCCAGAATCCTCACAAATCACCAGACATCTTTGGATGAATTTGACACTCGTTAAACAGATGGAACTACTAATTTGAAAGCAAGGAACATACGGTATTTCTCACTGTCCCTCATTATAAGAGACATACTTCATTTTAGACCTAAGTGTAACTCCATCCCACACAGACCCGATGTTATCTGACATTTATTATGATAAACTATTTACATCAGAAATGCTACATTATGAAAATAAGGCTACAGACTATCTTATTTATGCTTAGACATTAATCATACATCTTTAAACCTCCTACATCACACTTTCCATGTGTTCTTCATTCTGTTTCTTTACTCCCATATTTTTCCTGACCTTTAGTCTTGGACATCTGAGAAATTTAAAGTAATATGTTAAGTCCATGTTTGTGATAACATTTGCCAAATATACATAATAACCTATAACAGAAGGAATATCACACATTGTGAAAAGAAGCTATATTTTTAAAGTAGTGACTTTAATAAAGCCAGCGGCCATAACCTCTGGTGAAACTCATTTAATGAGCTCTTAAAATACTGTATTTCCTAAATTTTTTTAATGGTTTATTCTGGAACAAGTGTTTGCATTCTTGGAAAACAGAATGTCTTTTATTCTGAGGTACTGACAATAATAAGCTCTGAACCCTTCATAAATTGAGTAGATCGATTGATCAACTACCTACCTACTTTATTTTTGTCTGTGTTTCTTGAAGAAAAAATTGAGAACAGCTTTGAAATAGGTTATCAGAAAAGGACTTGTGTCTTCTGCATCTTTTCAGAAACAACACACTATTATAAAGATATTTAATGACTGAAGTAAACATCATACTAACAGTTGTAAAGAAAACAAAGAGGAAGATGGAGGTTAACTCCACATGCATCCCGAAAACAAAATCTTCAATCATTGTATTTACCCATATGTGTATTCTTACACCATTACCACACACTGTCTTGATGATGCAATATAACAGAAATCTTAAAATAAGACAATTCAAGTCATTCAACCTGAAGGTCACTCAAACTTTTTTTGGCTCTCCCAAGTCCTCATGCATGTTCATATATTTTAGAATTCACTTGTCAATTTTGGAAAGGAAACCTAATTAAATTGTGAATGTGACTGTCCAAGAACTAGATAGTTCTAATCCGGGGGAATTAACTTCTTAAGAACATTGAGTCTTCCAGTACGATTGTATCTTTTCATTTACGTAAGTCTTCCAAGTTTTGTATTTGTCAATGTACATATCTTGTACACAGTTAATTACATTTATGCCTAATCATTTTGTTTCTTCTTTTTTTTTGGCATTATAAACTTTTATTTGAATATTTGCCTTTTCCAAATGTTCACTGCTTCTATTTCATGATAAAATTAATTTTGCTATATCAATCTTATATTTTGAAACCTTGTTATTCTCAGTTTTTTGTTATTCTCAGTTGTTATTCTGTTTTTCTGTAGCTTCTACAAAATCAATTTATACATAGTCATGTTATCTATGAATAAATACTTCTCTTGATTTCTTATATCAATAATTTCTATATCTCTTTTTTTTAAATTTCTGTATCTCTTAACTGGCTTACTACATTGCTCCAAATGAATGCCTAAAGAAATGGTAAGAGTAGATATTTTTACCTTTTTCTTGAAATTGTATTTAGATTTTTGCCATCAAGTTTAATGTTTACTGTATGTTCTTTTTGTAGATGCTCATTTTCATTGTTAAGATGCTATCTGTAGTTAAATGAGGATGAGGATGTATTTTGAATTTTTAAAAATATTTTATTTATTTATTCGACAGACAGAGATCACAAGTAGGCAGACAGGCAGGCAGAGAGAGTGGAGGAAGCAAACTCCCTGCTCAGCAGAGAGCCCGATGTGGAGCTCAATCCCAGGACCCTGAGATCATGACCTGAGCCGAAGGCAGAGGCTTTAACCCACCCAGGTGCCCCTGTATTTTGAATTTTATTAAACGATTTTACTCAGTTCTTGAGATCACGGTTTATTTCTTCTTTATTCTATCAATGAGGTGAAGTATATATATCGATTTTCCAGTATTAAACTGACTTTGCACTTGAGAGATAAGGCAAACTTGATGGAAAGTAGTATTTATTTTATGTATTGAATCTAATTCGCTAATTATACATAAATGATTTTTAGATATTTATCAAGGATGTTATTCTATAGTTTATATGGCTTATGGCATTTTGTCTAGATTTATTACCAGGGCAGGGTAAATGTGTCCTCAAAAAGTGAGTCAGGCAATGTTCACTTCTCAACTATTTTCTGAAAAATAATTGTGCAAGATTTGTATTATTTCTTCTCTAATGTCCAGTCAAAATCACAAGTGATACCAACAAAGCCAGGAATTAAGTGCAGGAGTGTACTTAATTATGAATTTTTTTTCCTGTAGATATAAGGCTATTCAGATTTGTTTATTTTTGTGTTTGTTTTTGTGATTCAGGTTTTTCAAAGACAAGTTCCTTTTCCAAAATTACTGAATTAGCATAAAATTTTATTTTTAATTTTAAAATTTAAAATTTATAATAATCCCAAATCATCCTTTAATGTAAAATCTTTAGTAACATTTCTTCTATTTGTTCTAACATTAATAAACTGCATCTTTTCTCTGTATTTCATAATCATTATTCCTAGAAGTTTATAAGTAATTAGCTGGTAATCATACTGAGTGCCATTTGTATATGACTAGTCATCTCTATCTTTCTGCAGATTCTGTCCTTTGTCTTTCAAAGTTCGATCATATGGTACCTTCATATGCCCTTGTATTTATTTTATTTGGTGTTCTCTGACCTTCTTGGATATTTATGACATTTATATCTTTCATTAAATTTGGGAAACTTTCAGCCATTGTTTCTCAAATATTCTTTCTGTCCCTTTTCTCTTTTCCTGTGGAACTCCAATAATACACATGCTAATCCACTTCTGAGGTCCTACGTCCTAAGGCCCTAAGTCACTTAGACTTTTAGACTTAGACTTTTCTTGATCTTTTTTTTCTTTGTGGAGTTTATCCTTAGCCCTGCAAAAAGGGTAGACAGTCATTCCAGGAGAGGGAAAGCATGCTTAAAGAAGTAGTGGAAGAGGTGAAAGAGTCTCATAAATAAAAATACCAATAAAGAAATAAAAATTTTAGAGAACCTAAGCTGAACACACTCCAAGGAACAGGAATGTCAGTGACCATGCATTATAAGGAACACAGTTTCCATGTCCCCCACCCCCCCAAAAAAAAGTTGTAAAAATCACTGGACAACCCCCAGTGTGTTAGTTTTATAAGGCAGGGATACTATGAGGTAGTGGTATTAGGAGGTAATTATATCATGAGGGTATAGTCCTTGTTAATGGGATTAGTGTCCTTATAAAAGAGATCCCAGAGAACTTTCTCATTCTTTCCACTATGTGAGGACACAATAATTAGACAGCTGTCTACAAGCCAGGCAAACACCAAACACCAAGTTTGTCAGTGCCTAGATCTTGGACCTTGCAACCTCCACAATTATAAGAAATAAATTCTTGTTGTTTATAAACCACACAGGCTATGGTCTTTTGTCATCGTGGACTGAACAGATTAACATCGGAAATTGATACCAAGAAGTGGGGTGCTGCTCCTAAATCCAAATTTCTAAAGATGTGAAAGCAGCTTCAACACTGAGTGACAGATGAAAACCAAAAGAGTGCTGAAGTATATACTAAAAAATCCATTAAAGGTGATTCTGGTGAGATCCCAGAATCAAGGAAGACTAGAGAAGCCTCAATCTTCTAAGTAATCCTGAACATCATCTTAGTGGGAATATGGATGGTAAAGGCCATTCTGATGAAGCCCCAGGTGGAAATGCGGAAAAGGTTATTGGACAGTGGAGGAAAAGTGACCCTTTATATAACGTGTCAAAGAACTTGGGGCATCCGAGTGACTCAATAAGTTAAGCATTTGACTCTCGATTTTGGCTCAGACCAAGTCTCAGGGTCATGAGACTAAGCCCTGCATGGGGCTCCATGCTGAGCATGGAGCCTGCTTGAGATTCTCTCCTTCTGCCTCTGCCCCTCCCTACTCACCCTCTCTCTCAGGAAAAAAAAAAAAAAAAAAAAAAAAATGGTGCAAAGAACTTGTTTGAATTGTGTTTGTGCTCTAATATTTTGTGTATAACTTGTGAAATATGGACTCAGCTGCAGCAATTGTTGAAGGTGTGGTGTGGTTTCTCTTGATGGCTAACTATAAAGTAGTCATCCCTTGAACAATGGAGGGGGATGGTGGTGGTGGTGGTGGTTAGTGGCGTTGACCTCCTATGTAATCAAAAATCCATGTATAAGTTTTGATTCCCCTCAAATTTAATAGCCTACCGTTGACTGGAAGACTTAACAGTAACAAAGAGTCGAGGAACACGTATTTTGTTTGTTTTTTTGTGATGAAGTATAGTTGGAAGAAAGGAAGGCAGGGACAAGGGACCCCAGCCTAAGTGGAAACTACCCTTAAAAGGGCTTTCCACCCACCCTGGAAAAGACACTCCATCCTTTCCCATATGATAGATAGATGGCAAAAAACTTATTGGATAAGAGGCACATGCATGGAGGGTTAATCAGATTAAAACATCCCATCCATATGCCCACAAAAACCCCTAGACTTAGAAACTCCAGTGGCAACCCTCTTGTGTTTCCTCCTTCTTCAGGAACTTTGTACTCTATCATTCAATAAACTTTACTATTGCTCAATAAACCTTGCTTTTCTGCCCACCATTCTGGTTTATCTCTTCATTCTTTGAAGCAGTGTGACCAAGAACCATGGGCACCAAAGAAGAAACCCTGTAACATATGTATAATATACCATATTCTTAAAATAAAGTAAGCTAAAAAAGGAATTTTTATTAAGAAAATCAAAGGGGATATACATTTATAATAGTGTACTATATTTATCTAAAAAAATCCATGTATAAGTGAACTCATGCAGCTCAAATCCATGTTTTCTAAGGGTCAACTGTATAAGAGCAAATAAATAATTTTTAAAAAATTGTTAATTGAAAGGGAAGCATAATTGAAAGGTTTGGGAAGTTTTCAGTTTATCCATATTGAAAAGAATGAGAAAGCCTATTTACAAGAAAACACTAAGGGTATGTCCAGGGACCATTTGGTAAAGAGATTAGTGGAGTAGTCAGGCTTCCATAGAAGCCAAGATCAATTCCCCAAGACAAGAGAATAATGACAAGGAAGACAACTGAGAGATTACTAGGGCTTCCCCTCCTATTACACGCACAAAGTGCACGAACCCTACAGGCATGACTGCCTCCACTTACATTTTAAAAGTCTACAACAACTCCTCTCAGAACTGTGGGAGCAGGGCCCAAGTGGAGGGCTGCCATGGGGGCAGGGTCATCCAGAGCCTTTGGGGACCAATCCAGCCAGGCAAAGCTTCAAAGGAGGGACCTCTGCTCCAGTAGGTACTGAAAGTGGAACCCTAGCTACAATGGGTTTGAAAGACAGGACCTCTGCCACAGTGGACCTACAGGATAGACAACTGAGACAAAGAGGATTATCCTCTAGTCCTAAAATCTCATGGAGTTTGCCTTATAGTTTAGACTCACATGGGACCTATTACTCCTTTCTACTTTCCTATTTCTTCCTTTTGGGAACAGAATGTTTATCTTATGCCTGTGATACCATAATATTTTAGAATCACATAACTTGTTTCATTTTACAGGTTCACAACTAGAGAACAGTTTGTCTCAGGATGAATCATATTTTGAGTTTCACTCATATCTGATTTAGATGATATTTAGAAAAGACCTTAAGCTTAGGCTTTAAAGTTAATGTTGGACCCAGTCATGTCTTTCAGGACTATTGGGATGAAATGACTGTATTTTACCTGCAAGAAGGACATGAAATTGGGGAGGCCAGGGGTGGAATGCTATGGTTTGAATATTGTGTTCTCTCATTCAAATGTTGAAATCCTAATCTCCTATATAATAATATTAGAAGATAGGGACTTTGTGAGGTGCTTACATCAAGAAAGTAGAACCTTCATAAATGGGGTTATGACTTATAAAAGGTCCCTTCCACCATATGAGGTTGTAGGGAAAAGATAGCTCTCTATGAACTAGGAGGCAGGTTCCCACCACACACTGATTCCACCAGCACCTTGATCTTGGACTTTCCAGGCTCCAGAACTGTTAAAAGTACATCTGTTATTTATAAGCCAGTCAGGCCACAGCATTTCGTTAGAGCAGCATTAATGGAATAAGACATCCACTATTTATTTTTGGAAAATTTGTATCTTTTTAAGTGTATTCTTGTAGACCTTGACTTGTAGACTATCTTCTTCATTAATTTTATCAATATCTATTTTAAATATTTTATTTTTCTGGGTTTTACAACATGCTTGGTTAGTTTATCACAATCTTCCTTCAAATAATACCCTACCACTTTATATACAGTGTAAGAATATTAAAGCACCATATTGTTGTATCTTCAAATTTAGTGGTTATGAAGCGGGAGAGTGAGGTTCTTATCTCACAAAGTCAAAGAATGAATCTCGTGGATAAAGGAGAGTGTGTAAAGCAACAGAGTTTATTAAGCAAGGATACAGAAAAAGCTCTCTGGAGTGAGACAGGTCTCGACAAGGTTGCCGACATGGCCCTCCACTGACAGTCTTTTATTTAGAACTGACCAGCAAGCTTCTGGCCTTAAGATCCTTGTGATGTCTTGGTTTGAGTAAGGAGTGGTGTTAACATCTTTAATGGCTTTCTTCTTCTTTGGGGTCTGGTCACAATATGGCTGCCATTAAAAGACCCCACCTTTGATGCCCAGGGCAGGGTGGTCTGGTTTGTTCCCTTACCTCTGGCTTTGTTACACCTCAGCATTTCTGGGATTTCTGTAAGCCTGAGCACTTAGCCCTCTATCCCCCCCTACCTAGCCTTGTCTTTCTATTACTCAATGAGACCCTTCAGATGTATATTGGTGGGTCATACACTTGGGGGCTGATTGCCAACATGTACCCTGGAAAGGGGGGTAGAGATAAAGGAAGTTCCAAAGGAATTTTTATATGTTAAAATAGACTTACTAACATCATCCTGAAGATCAGGATAAGATTGCTTTTTGCCCTCAGTAAAGTGTCAATATCCAGGCAGTTGGGTCCCTAGAGGAATGTCACTCCCTGTTTCTAGGACTTGTCAATGAGCTGTAAGTAGTAAGGAGATTTAATAATTTTTCTTCAGCCTTTGTTTCCCACATCAGTTAGAGTATTATTGTCATACTTTTCACTTCTGCATGAATTATAAACCACATATTACATTTTAATTATTCTACTTTAACAACCATTTCAATTAAGTAATTATAAAGAAAAGTATATTTTCATATCTGTTACACACTAATGAAGGATAGCTAGAAGAAAGGCAGGTAGAGAAAGGGGGCCTCCACCCTAAAAGCAAACAACCCTTAAAAGGATTTTACACCACCTTGGAAGACCACCTCTTCTTGTGTGCCAAAACCTGGTGGGTGACAGGTGCATGTAAGGTTAATCAGATTAAAACAGCCCGCCAACAAGCTCATAAAATATGCTAGAATTGGAAATTCAGGTGGCAATCCTCTCAGGTCCCTCCCTTTTGGGGAACTCTGTACTATCACTCAATAAACTATTTTGCTGCCAACCACTCTGTCAGGTCTACATCTTTATTCTTCCAAGTGGCATGACCAAGAACCACAGGCACTAAAGGTAAAAAACAAAAAACAACAACAACAACAAAAAACCTGTAACAATATTTATGACTCCAGTGCTCTTTAATTAGCTGTATATTCTATTTCCATCTGGTACTTCTTTTCTTCTATATTGAAGACTCTTCTTCAACATTTCTTTCAATGTGAGTCTCCTAACAATAATATCCATATATATTTTATCTTCTATTTGGTTCTCAGTTACCTTTATCATCTCCCACTTCTGAAGAATTTTTTTTATTATAAGATTCTAGCCTGAAAGTTAATACTTTACTTTTCAAAATGTAGAGATGTCATTTCATTGTCATTTCCTCCCATAACTTTTTCTTCCTGTACATAATACTTTCCCCAAACTCAAGATCTTCTTAATATTTTCTCTTTATCTCAGACTTCCAGAAACTTCATTATGATGTGTCACAGTATAGTTGTTATTGTTGTTGTTACTTTTTTTATATTTTTAAATTATTTTTAACTCCTTTGTTTCTTTCTCTCTCCCTTTATGTCTGTCATTCTGTCTTTCTTTTTTGTTTCTTTTTTTTTATTTAAGCTTTTTTAATTTAAACATATAATGTAACCCCCCACCCCCCTCAGTTTGTTCCATGACACCAAGAGTCTCTTTTGATCTGTCTCCCTCCCGATCCCATCTTGTTTCATTTTTTCTCTTCCTACCAATTTAACCCCCACCCCCATTGCATCTCCACTTCCTCATATCAGGGAGATCATGTGATAGTTGTCTTTCTCCAGTTGACTTATTTCGCTAAGCATAATACGCTCTAGTTCCATCCATGTCGTCGCAAATGGTAAGATTTCATTTCTTTTGATGGCTGCATAGTATTCCATCGTATATACCACATCTTCTTTATCCATTCATCTGTTGATGGACATCTAGGTTCTTTCCATAACTTGGCTATTGTGGACATTGCTGCTATAAACATTCGGGTACACGTGCCCCTTTGGATCACTACGTTTGTATCTTTAGGATAGATACCCAGTAGTGCAATTGCTGGGTCATAAGGTAGCTCTATTTTCAATTTTTTGAGGAACCTCCATGCTGTTTTCCAGAGTGGTTGCACCAGCTTGCATTCCCACCAACAGTGTAGGAGGGTTCCCCTTTCTCCACATCCTCGCCAGCATCTGTCATTTCCTGACTTGTTCATTTTAGCCATTCTGACTGGTGTGAGGTGGTATCTCATTGTGGTTTTGATTTGTATTTCCCTGATGCCCAGTGATATGGAGCACTTTTTCATGTGTCTAATGGCCATCTGGATGTCTTCTTTGCAGAAATGTCTGTTCATGTCCTCTGCCCATTTCTTGATTGGATTATTTGTTCTTTGGGTGTTGAGTTTGCTAAGCTCTTTGTAGATTTTAGATACTAGCCCTTTATCTGATATGTCATTTGCAAATATCTTTTCCCACTCTGTCAGTTGTCTTTTGGTTTTGTTGACTGTTTCCTTTGCTGTGCAAAAGCTTTTGATCTTGATGAAGTCCCAATAGTTCATTTTTTCCCTTGCTTCCCTTGCCTTTGGCCTTGTTCCTAGGAAGAAGTTGCTGCGGCTGAGGTCGAAGAGGTTGCTGCCTGTGTTCTCCTCAAGGATTTTGATGGATTCCTTTCTCACGTTGAG